>JALPQD010000093.1:3111224-3271224 GCA_023101885.1 Typhlomys cinereus | reverse complement strand
TTCGTGGTTCTTTATTTCATGGAGAAAGCAGGCTTGAACCCCTAGACCCGCATCACCATGCTTACACAGCACCCATCTATGTCAGCCTCTCCCGGTGAAGGGCCCTGAGCCACCACCGACGAGATCCTTTCTGAGCCCACCGGCAGGTGCCTCCCCAGTCTGAGAGGAGCCCAGTGAGGACCAACGCGGTAGCACCCTCCTCTGCCCAGACAGCATGGCGGACCGTCAGTGTCCCCTTTACCAAGCGCCTGGGCTGTGGTTAGTGATGCCCTTCGATGAAGGCAGCAAGAGTTTCCTCTTGCCCCGGCCAGACACAGAGACCATCTGTGTTCAGGAGAACGTTCTGTTTACCACCTCCAGAGGACAGGCAGAAGCCAAGGGAGAAAGAAGCGGGATGAGAAGATGCGGGAGAGCCGGCCCTCGTGAGACAGGTACTGACACACCCCATAAGCCCCCTCCCGTGATGAGAGTGCTTGAGACCCTCACAGCTAAAGCCAGCTTGACAGACACCCAGAATTCCGATGCCCTCTTAAAGACCTCTGCCTGCCACCTTCCCACCCTGAGCACCTGCTCCCGACTTCTATTGACCAACTTGACTACTCTCCTGGAAAAGCCTCTCTCTCTCTCTCTCTCTCTCTGTGTTTCTCTCTGTTTCTTTCTGTCTCTCTGTCTCTCTCTGTCTTTCTCTGTTTCTTTCTCTCTGTCTCTCTGTCTCTGTCTCTCTATCTGTCTGTCTCTCTATCTCTCTCTGTGTCTCTGTCTCTCTATCTCTCTGTGTCTCTCTGTCTCTCTCTGTCTGTCTCTCTGTCTCTCTGTCTCTGTCTGTCTCTCTGTCTGTCTTTCTGTCTGTCTCTCTATCTCTCTCTGTCTCTCTCTGTCTGTCTCTCTGTCTCTCTCTCTAGCTCTCTGTCTCTCTGTCTCTCTCTGTCTGTCTGTCTCTCTGTCTATCTCTCTCTCCCCCCCACGTCTTCTAGCAGCTGCTAACACTTCCCTGCCCCCACCCCCTTTTTGGAGACGGGATTTTAAGCATCTGTGTATCCCGGGCTGGCATCTTCCTGTAGTTTCGGATGACTCTGAATCCTTCTGCTGCCAGTCAAATGCCGGGATTGCAGGCATGGGTTCCCATGCCCTGTCTGTGCAGTGCCCAGGATTTTCACATGCCAGGCAAACTCTCTACCAACTGAGCTGCTTCCCCTACCCTTTCTTTTGCTTTTCCTTCTCCTCTAAACTGATAAACCTGCTCTCTGGTTTCCTTTGTAGTCTGTCCTGAGCTGCTTTGTCTGCGAAGCTACGAACCCGTAGGAGAGATGTGTCCCCTGTCATTTGTTACAGATCAGCATGTGGCACTGCAGGGCCGGAATGAAGGGGGCTATGGGAGGGACGCCCCCCCCCCGTGTGCTTGCTGTCCGGGAGCCCTTCTGGGCGAGTTCTGGAATGATCTGTTGGTGGCCCCAACACAAACTCCTTACAGCAGGAGGAAAAACTTGACCGACACGCGAGGTCGTCCTTCTTCCCTCTCTTCCTCTCAAATAAATGCATAAACATATTAAGTAAAAATCTACCAGTGGTCCAAAGAAGTCTCTATTGCTTGGGAAAATAGATCAGGTCCTGCTCCGGGCTGAAGCTCCGCTCTCAGGGACAATCGTCCTCATCCGGGGCTGATCCTCTAGCCTCTTCTATTCCTAGAATCCAAAGATTGGGACTGTGACTTAGCTCGGCTTTCCCAAGTGATTAACACGCTTAAAGAACCAAGATTTTATGATTTGTCAAGATCATCATTTATAGTTTCTACTGAGTGGATCAAAGCATCTAATAGAATCTGTGTTGTAGGCGAGCCACGCCAACATCTAAGTGCTAGTGCTACACGACACTTAAATCTTAAACTACAGTCCTGCTTCCGTGGCGGCGCTCAATAACCACACTTGGAAGCCAAAGTCAATGAAGATGTAGGAGTCAAGGGGACGGCCAGTATTTTGGACCCCGCCTCCAGGCCAGCTTGGTCCCAGGAGAGGATAGAACCCTCTCAAAGAGCCTTCTAATTCCAATAAGTCAGCCATCCTCTGGATCAGAGAGGCCATGAGACCCCCACAGACTAGACTCTAAACAGTGTGCAGTCTACAAAGAGGGTCAGCACAAGAGCTTAAAGGAAGTCAGGTGGTCATCAAAACCTGTAAGTCTATCCAGCAGGTAGCACAGCTGGTAGAGGGTAACTAAAGGAGCCAAGGGCTTCTAAGTGCCCAAGAGTAACATCTAAGAAGCCTCAAGTAACCCTAAAAAATGGTTCCTTTTTGGCTGTAGACACAGTCTTATAGATGAGCAATACAATACCGTCTCCCCTGCAAAAAGTGATAGGTAAATGATACAGAGCGAAACAACTGGACCCGACTATGAAAAGAGGCAAACAGAGATTCCGGCCTTAACAAGCCTCCGCATGCGCAGACCTGCTAGACAAGGCCATTGCAGCTATCCCAGCTGCATACGATTGAAGGACTCCCAGCCCTTGATAACTGTAAACACGACGCTGCGTGCCATGCCTGGTCCCACTGCCAATGTCTCATTTGCTTTGCAAGATCTACCAACACTACCAGTCCTATGGAGAAGAGCTTGGGGTTGGGGTCCTCACGGTCAAAGTGGGTTCTATCTATTACAGCTTAGTAGTGATCTCGTTGCTCTTTGGGCTTTGTGTGCTTAACTGCTTGTCTTGATTCTACCCTCCTCTCTTTTACCCTCCGATTAATGGAATAGTTTAATTTCTATTGGACAGTAGTGTAGTTAGCAATGTCATGGGTCTTGTGGGAACCACACACAGCCATCACTCCTACAGTCTTTACCTCACTTCCTTGGTAACACCCCAACCCTCCTTAGCAATAAACTGACTGTAAAGGACTGTAGCACCGCCCATCTTTCCCTTCGTCTTCCTTTCTCCAACCACTGCGGCTAGGTCCTCTCCTAGCCCTGTGCTCCGTAGGCGCCTCTCCCGTTCTCCCTGACCTCGGCTCTCTCTGCTCTAAGGCCCCCATCTTAAGGCTACGGCTTCCTTCTGCCTCCCTTGGACTGAATGTGCAAGAGTTTCTTCCCTCTTCTCCCACTTTCAATAAAATCCCTGCTTTAACCTCAACGTGTCCCGGTTCCATTCTTCAGCACAAGAATCCCCCAAAGAAATCTGGCTTCAAGATGGTGTTGCAGCAACCCACGTCCAGCTCCCGGGGTCCCTCATCATTTCTCTTCCGTATAGAGAACAGGTTGGTTGGTTTGTTGGCGAATGAGGTTCGTGTGAGATGATCCTTCAGGAATGTAGCTTTATTAAGGCAGCCGGCGTTGTGACCTTGGGGTCAGGGTTGGGTCTGTGAATGGAGAATGTCAGGATTGGGAAGACAGCCCATGGGTGTGGCGTGATGGGGGAGAAGAGGGTATCTATGTTCACAGAAAGCTCTCCAAGCCCTGGGATCCCACAGAGCCCGTGGAACAAGGGAGGCGCCTCACTTCTACCGCATTTTAGGGGATGACAAGAAGTTCTACTCCCGGTCACACAGAATGGCTGAGCTCACGTGCCAGAGCAGAAGGGCTCTGGTAGAGACGGGCCGTTGTTCAAAGTTGTCTTGGTTCTGGATGGGGGGTTAGGGGGGAAGGGGGGGCGCGCCGACAGCTGCAAGTGTCAGTCGGTGTGATGGTTACATTGTAGTGTCAACTTGACAGCTGCACACTGGGGCGCAGCTGTGGAAGGATAACGGTTGGAATAGTTCCCTGAACAAGTCCGCAGGTGCTTGCGGTGGAGAACCCAGCCCATAGTGGTGGTACTTTCCCGTGGTGGAGCAGAAAATGGGAGGTGAAGGAAGAAGGACTTGCTCTTCCCTTATCTTGTGTCGACTAGCTGTGGAGTCTACTTTGCAGTGTCATTCACTTTTAGAGCATCGTGACCTTCTTTGTTGCTGCTGCTGCTGCTGCCTCCGTCCTTGGCTGACTCGGAGCTTCGTCTTTTCCACCACAGTTGTTGCTGTTCCCGCGGCCTTTGGAGCCTGGTCTCTCGGCCGTGCTGCTGTTGGCTGTTCATCGCTGACGTCAGAGCCCAGCGTCTTTGACCCTCCAGAGAAGTAAAGGCTTGAAACTTTCTTGGGATCTTTTGGTTTTGTGGGACATTCTAGTCAAGAATGAAGCAGCTACGGGCGGCTACTTTGAAGGACACTATTTTTATTGGAAGTTAATTTAATAAACATTTATATATATTACATTCTAGAGATTCTGTTTCTTCAGAGAACCCTGACTAATATAGTAGGGAAGATCCAAGGGCAGGGAAAGGCGCAGCTAGGTGGTCTATGATCTAACACCTCTAAGGTCTGGACGGAAGTCAGCAGGAGTGGAGACCCTAAACCGTTGGAAAGTCTACTTTACCCAGAAGCCACCAGACTGACTCTTCTGAATGATTTCAGGGTTTCACGTCTTGAAGGAGGGAATGTTAGGTGGCTAGACAGACATGGGCAGGCTCGGAAACCGCCGAGAATGTGCCTCCCTCTAGTTTCCACAGTCATGCCAGAAAGCAAATCATTCCTCCCTCGGGTTTAACACACCATGTGAAAATATGGTGGCATCAGGGTGTGCCTGAGGCCACCAAGGGAAAGCTACTTTCTCCTGGTCACAAGAAAACAGATGCTGAATTCTACCTCTGGTGCCGGATGGAGACAGGCTATTCTAAGTTGTTCCAAGAATTAGAACAGTGCTTACTAGTGCCTCTGTCAATCACCCGGACACTCCTCTGGAAAGCTGATTTACCTGAAGACAACCTGAGGAGATGGAAGAGGTAAGCAGCCCCTTAATAGGATAATGCATTTATCCCCCCTACAAGTCTCTCCCTATAGGCAGTTGCTTGCAACTCTTTGCTGCTTAGCTGGCCTGCCCACTTTGCTGAGTTCTGATTCAAAATGTGTAATTTCCCCCCTTTTCTCCTCTTTTTCACACACCACCCAAAACACTAAGCATGTTTTTTTCTGACACCCTGAGTTTTGTCATTGTTTCTCTGAAGACAGGACCCCTCCATCCCCCATTTTACAGCTGCTTCATGGACCTCTCTTGCAGAGGGATCCGACTGTCTCCATTCCTCTTTCCTTCCGGCAGGTGCGGAGGTTCAACGCTTGCCTGCTCGGTTGCTCTTCTCCCCAGTCCTAAGGAAATGGTCCGTCCAGTCTCCCGTGAACCAGTTAGTTTCAGTTGTCCACTTGGGGCCTTTAGTGCACCTTCTGAGAATTAGTTGAGGCAGACCTCGGGACAAGGCTGGGACTGATGTGGAAAAACCTAGCCCACACAGGGTGAGACCGTTCACTAGCCAGGTGGATGAGATGCATACAGCTGTGTGATGAGGATAATAAAATAATATGTGAAAAATGTGGATGTTAGCCTAGAAGAGGGAAAGTTGGAGAGTAAGATTGAAGTGTTTAATTATTTGAATGCCTTGCTTATTGAGAGCAAGTTAAAATGCTTACTCACATTTGGTTCAAAGATGCTGGGCTCACTGGGGCATGGTCTGGTGTAAACTGATAAGGGGGTGGAAATCCCTTAAAGGCTGATGTAATGTGCTTGACCCTGTGAATGTAGACATGTTTAAATCCCTGAATGGGAACATGTTCTGATCTGTCTCTTTAAAACTGGTAACCTTTCCGCGTGTTTCCTGGTGTGAGTATTGATATGCTAAGGAGGTGCTCTGACAAGCTGGTTAGCTTTTTTTTTTTTTTTTTTTTGGCAAACAGCTGATTCGTCGATCCTCCCTGGCTCCACTCTCCATTTTGATTGTAAAGTGACCAGTTCTCTGGACTCCTGATGTCAGCTCCGGCTGTCATTCCTCGCCCTCTTGTGGGGATGAAGGGTACGTAACCCGGAGCAAACCAAATAAAATTCCCTGTGTCCTTTAAGAGGTGTTTATTACATCAATAAAGTTTTGAAACTAAGACATTTTGTAACAGCCCAACAGTCTGGCTAGAACGGTCAGTCAGTTCTGGCAGCCCCGGTTTGCGCCCGCTGACATTTTAACTGTGTCGTGTGAGCGTGACCCGGGATCCAGCTGCTGGAAGCTCCAGCAGAGACTGCGCGTCTACATATGCGGAGGTTTAGCTCAAGTGGTTAAGAGCAAGAAACTTCTGCAGATCCGCCTCTCAAAGATGCTTCCTGGAAATCTTCCGTTTTCCCAGCCAGCTTCCCTTCGGCGCGGGCTTTTCTTGCAACTGCGTGCGCTCCTTTTAGACGCAAAGGAGTGCGCGGGATTGGCCCGCGGGAGGGTCGCGTTGCACGGGGATAGGAGGGAGGCTGTGCTGTGGCACGGATTCAAAAGGGAAGTGAAGGTGGCGTCCGCTCGCAGGTGGGCGCCCGTCTTGCTCCGCGGATAGCCGGGGACCCTGCGTGCATCTCGGCTGCTGGGCCTTGCTCTGGGTCTCCAAGTCCACGGCAAAAGTTTGGAAAACTCGGCGATTGCGCCAGCCCTGGCTCCTCCCACGGCAGGCGTGGCGCCTTAAGCCCCCCCTCCTTGTCGCCCAAGTCTGCGCTTGGGTAGCCGATCATGGGCGCCTCGGGCTCCTCGACGCTGGCTCGCCTCGGCCTCCCCGTGCAGTCCCGGGCCGCCTGGCTCGGTGTCGCCGCGCTGGGACTGGCCACCGTGGCGCTGGGGACGGTCGCGTGGCGCCGCGTCCGTCCCCGGCGGCGCCGGCGGCTGCAGCAAGTGGGCACCGTGTCGAAGGTCTGGATCTACCCGATCAAGTCCTGCAAGGGGGTGGCGGTGAGCGAGGCGGAGTGCACGCCCATGGGGCTGCGCTGCGGCCACGTGCGCGACAGGTACGCGGATCCCCCCCCTGCATTCAGTGGAGACGGAGAGAGACGAGGGAGGTGGGGCCTTAGCTCGACCTGAGACCCTGACGCAGACGTCCACCCCCCCCCCCGTGCACGCCCCCTCTCCGTGCAGCCTTGGAGTCCAACCAGGAGGTGAATGGGAAGAGTGCTCTGAATAGTGCCTCAAAGCTTGATTCTCTGGACAAAGAAAGCAAAGGTTGCCCCCACCCCCCCCCCGAAACTCAGGCACCCCCTTGCGAAAGACAGTCACCAGCTGTAGAAGCGGGTTGTGTTCCCGAGCAGGGAGGGTCAGCTGGAGGTTGCGCTTGGTATGCCTGACCAAGGAGGCTTTCTGGGAAAAGAATTTATTCTTATGTAAGGCTGGTTGGCTCCAGCCATCCCCACGACTGGGTCAGCGCCCCTCGGTTTTGGCTTTCAAACACTTGCTTTGGGCGCCTACTGCTTGCAGCGGCCCGACAGCTCCTTGCTCGGCCACTAACAGAGAGAATGGAGGCTGGCTGCTTGCTCTTCCTGCGCTCGGGACCTACGGTGGGGTCTTTAGATTCTTTGGGAATACGCCTGGACCCCTCTGGCACTGGAGGGGACTAGTTGTCTCCTGGACTCCTGTTAGCTGTAAAAGGACTCCCGCTGTAGGATTATCAAAAAAAAAATACATGCTTTTGGCTCAGTTTGGTGTTGTGCAGGATCCTTAGCTTAAGCCCCGCACCGCTCCAGTTCCCGGAGACCAGGAGTGATCACTTTAGTGGGGGGAGGGGAGTAGGGCTTTTTGCTGGAGGTCAGAAAAGGCTGTGGGGGTCTGTGAGTGGCAGGGAGCCGGTGCCCTTCTGAGGTATAATCAAATCGTAAAGGAAGTTGAAATAAAAGCCAAGAGGACTTTCTTCTGGGGTAGAATAGATTTGCAAACTGAGGAAACATGCTTGGCAAGACGGGGTGAGAGTTCAGGAAGGAAAGTAGGCTGGACTTGGTAGCAAGTCCCTGCAAATATGCATGGGCGTAAGCTCTGCTAGCCCCCTGAAGTGCCTAGGGCAAGAGGCAAAACTGAGCGTATGGTGTTTGTGTTATTTGTCTTGGGATTCTGGAAAGTCGCTCTGGCCGCTTCAGCTTTGCACACAGCCCGGGTGGCCTCTTGCCCTGCTGAATTCCTGTGTTCAGCAGAGGACTCCGCCTCTCCTTTTGACATCCCCCTGCCATTTGGGTTTGATCTTATCGGTGGGAGCAATGGCCATGGCGTATGCCCTGCTACCCAAAGGGGAGCGGTCTCCAGTGAAGAACTCTGAGTCAAGTTGCTTCTGCACGTGCCTAGCACACAGGAGCTGTCCTCAGGGGCCGGGGAGATGGCTCAGTGGTTCAATCCTTTTCAGGCACCACATAGACAATGCCAGGCAGATACGGTGGCAGCCTGTAAATGATTCAGGAAGGTGGAGTCTGGGAAACCCCAGAGCAAAGCAATAACAAAGTAGAACGATCCAGGATGATTCCCAGTGTCACCTTTGGGCTTCTACAGGCACCGATGTTCAAGCGCCCTCTTACGTACACACTCACTCCTACCCCTCCACACCCCTCTCTCCCCCCCCACAGCATATGCACAGAAAAGAAACTGTTTTCAGGACTAAGGCGCCTTCTAGCATGGTTTAGCCGGGTCTGGGCAGAGGTGGGGTATTTCCAAGATGACCCTTTAAGAACTTTAGAGCAGAGGCCATCTACGGCCCTGCATGCTCAGGACACATGTATGTACTGCATTTGATTGCTCCCCACGACGTGTGCGCTGCTGTGTTGGAAAACATGTTGTCTTAGAGAAGTGTGTATATGGGCCACGCAGCTTACGAGGGCCTTTCCGTTCCCCTCTTCCCACACTTAATATCTTAGAGCATTTATTGCTGCTTGTTTCTTAAACTCGCAACTCATAGGGTGCTAGATGTAGCTCATTCAGTAGGGTGCTCACCAGGCATGTACAAAGTCCTGGGTTCTATGCCCGAGCGAGGTGGTGCATGTAATCTCCACTTGGGAAGTGGTTGGCAGGAGGATCTGAAGTTCAAGGCCAGCGTGGAATGCTCTCCCTCGGGCCACGTGATTCTGAAGCTGCAACAAGAGGCTTTTATCTGGGACCCTTTTGGGGGGGGGATGTTTAGAGTTTGTACAAAAAGCTGGGAGAGCTTCAAGCGCGTTATCCAGCTTAGGAGCAAAGGAGAACCCCAGAATGGCTGAGGAAATGGACGTGTGTTTCCTCGTCTTGCACTTAGAAGCCGAGGGAATCACGCGGGTCTCTAGGTTTACCAGAATTGTCTCGGATCTGATCTGTCGCTTTCCTGCTTCAGACTGTCGCCACCCGGCTCTGCTTTTCTGCTTCCCTGGGTATCAGGAAAATAAGCACAAGTGATGTGTTTCCTCGTTCTGCGCGACAGATTCTTGAGATGAGGTGGGCTGGGGTGGAGGGAAAAGCAGTGAGACCCCCCAGACATGGGGTTAAATTCCTTCCCATAGATGAGTTGATCGACCATTCATTTTGTCTCCGTCCTGCACATGAGAGAACAGTACTAGAGGACTCACGAGTGGCTCAGCAGGTGAAGGTGTTTGCCACCAAGCCTTACGACATGCGTCAGTCCCCCGGACCCATGGAGTGGAAGCAGAGAACCAACTCCTTCGCTCTCCAAACATATTCCTTCTCCCCTTTACACACACACACACACAAAGAAGTAAAGAGATGCAATAAATAAGCAGTGTTAGGCTGAGCATTTCATCCAGTGTCACCTTCGACGTGCTCAGCTGCCAGACCTGAACTTGCAGAACACACTGCGGTGTTGATTGAAGTCTGCTGCAAAGGTGCTCCTGGCTGGCACTGGC
The DNA here is from genome assembly GCA_023101885.1 of Typhlomys cinereus. Classification (NCBI taxonomy): domain Eukaryota; kingdom Metazoa; phylum Chordata; class Mammalia; order Rodentia; family Platacanthomyidae; genus Typhlomys; species Typhlomys cinereus. The sequence continues at coordinate 3,261,555 of JALPQD010000093.1, read as the reverse complement.
TTTCCTTCCCTGACTTGTCAATCACATGACTTGATCGCTTCCTGTCAAGCCTTCCGGGAAGCTCAGCCTGCACTAATGTGCGCACCTCCATCCGCCTTCACCCCCACCCCGTCTTTCCCATCGCACCCTCTCTGGGTGATGGACTCCTGCTTTATTCTTCAGTCTCGGTCCTTAGCTCAGGTCTGAGTCTGGGACTTTCTGGAAGGATCCTGTGGCTACCGGTGAGGCCGCCTTGCTGCTTCATGAGGTGGCTGACGGTGTCTGGTGTGGGCCAGAGAGATCAAAGCTACTCTGTGTTGATTCCTGACCCCAGGAAACGGTCTGGGATGGCGGGACCTCCACCATGCAATCACTTCTCAAAGACGCCGCTTCCAAGTACCACCAATGCGAAAACTGGGGGATTGAGTTCACAGTGCTGGAAATTTGTAGCCATAGCAGAGGAGTTTCTAAAAATGTAGCCCGGCCTCTAAGCTTTAGAAGACGTTCCTAAGCCTCCTTGTTCCTGGTCTCCCAATCTGGAAGATGTCTATGCTGTGGCCAGACTCTCATAAGGGTCACTTCCCTCTTTGGGGGACAATAACATTTTTAGGCCAAAAGAATCTGGCTAGACCTAGGTAATTGGTCTAGAAAATTATTGAGTCCTGAGCCAAGACGAGTAGAGGATTGTGAGTCAGTGGAAAGCTAAAGGAAGCACTTGAGGATGGAGAGGGGTTTCCCAGGGTGCATCTGTTGGAAGGATGGAGGGGCGTTTCCCAGTGCACCTGTTGGAAGGATGGAGGGGCGTTTCCCAGTGCACCTGTTGAAGGATGGAGGGGCGTTTCCCAGTGCACCCGTTGAAGGATGGAGGGGGGTTTCCCAGGGTGCACCTGTTGAAGGATGGAGGGGCGTTTCCCAGTGCACCTGTTGAAGGATGGAGGGGCGTTTCCCAGTGCACCTGTTTGCTCCTCTGCAGGTTCTGGCTGGTGATTAAGGAAGATGGACACATGGTCACTGCCCGTCAGGAACCTCGCCTCGTGCTGGTGAGCATCGTGTTGGAGAACAACTGCCTGACCCTCGAGGCTCCAGGCATGGACCAGCTGGTCCTGCCCGTCAAGCTGCCTTCCTCAAACAAGGTCCACGACTGCAGGTGCTCTGCTGGGGGGGCGGGAGTGGCAGGGTTTTCCTTGGGGCACCTCTGCGTTTCCTTCCATTTGTAGCAGTGTCCTAGATGGTGGTTTATGCAGTTTATTTGATTTATGCAGCGTGAGGGATCAAACCCAGAGCTCTGCATTCTAGATCAGCACTGCACCACAAAGCCACATCCCCAGCCCCAGGACTAGTTATTATTATTTTTATTTATTTATTTTACTATACTATTATTACTTTTGTTTGCTCCAGCACATGTGTAAATTAGAGGGCACTTAGGTGTGCCTGTGGAGGCCCAAGGGTGACTTTGGGAATCACTCTGGGTTGTTCTACCTCCTCTTTTCTTTGCTCTAGAGTTTCCCAGGTTTGCCTTTCAGAGCAGAAGTATAGCTTGCCACCATTTCTGCCCAGAGGAATTTTCTTTATCCTTGGGATCCAGGATCCGAATTTTGAACTTCTGCTTGCAAGGTAGAGGTGTAACCCCTCTCCGTCCCTCCAGCTCTTAGAAATATTTTATTTATTAGAGAAAAAAGAACGCGAGCTTGAGAGAGGGCATGCATGTGCTGTGACACACGTATGGAGGTTAGAGGATCTGAAAGGGGTGCATGTATGTAGCCTGTGTATGCATAGGTCCAAAGTTGGTGAGTAGGTGTCTTCTTTGATCACTGCATTTTGTTATTAAGGCAGTCTCTCATTTGAACCTGGAGGCGGAGATTCAGGATAGGGAATCACAGAGACTTAACTGTTTGTCCTTGATTGACAGGATGGGATGGATCCCTTGGCAACCAACTGAACGTTCCTGCCTTCTCTTCCTTCCTTTCTGCTTTGTTTCTTTTGGGGTGTGTGTGTGTGTGTGTGTGTGTGTGTGTGTGTGTGTGTGTGTGTGTGTGTGTGTTAGGATTTGAACCTAGGGTCTTGTTCATGGCAAGTGCTCAAGTTGTGACCCTAGCTTTTAGCTTAGTTTTTTTCCCTATAATTAATTAATTAATTAATTAATTTGTGTGTGAGAGAGAGAAAGGGTACTGTGTATCCCTGTGGAGGGTCAAGGATGACTTCAGGAAATCCTCCTGGATTGCTTCTACCTCTTTGCTTCGCTCTGGGACCTGGGATCTGAACTCAGGACCTTCTGCTTCCAAGACAAAGTCTTAACTCCTGAGCCATCTCTCTAGCCCCCCCATGCCTGTTTTCTCAAAGCTAATCCATCTTCCTTCCTGAAGAGTAACTACCATAGTCTCTGAATGTGCTGGATGAAGTACCCATTTCTATACAAATTGTGAAAAGTTTTGGTTGTTATTAAGGCACATGGACTATTTGGGTAAAACCAGAATCTAAGCAAATTCACCCTGATCCTCGTGGGATGGTCATCCAGCACCCTTCCCTGGTCCTCTTATCCTTTGTCTCTCCAAGTGTCTGCACTGGAGACCCACATCACTTCTATGCCTCCCAATTCCCAAAAGTCTAAGGCAGTAATTCATTGAGTGCCTTATGTCATGTTTGAGATGGGAGGGGCCGCCACAGGCTCGTGTGTTTGAGTCCTTAGCTGCTGCCAGTATTTGGGAAGATCACGGCACCTTCAGGAGGTACGGCCTTGCTGGAAGAAGGCAGTCACAGGGGGCGGGGCTTGAAGTTAGTGAGCCCCGCCCTGCTCCAGCGGGTGAGTCTGTCCTTGCGGTTGGCAGTTCTGCAGCTCTCAGTCTCCTTGGTGGACGAGACTCAGACCGCCCACAGCTTCTGTGGCCTGCCAGGCCTCTCCCACCATGAGGGCCTGTATCTCCCCTCTGGAGCCGCAGGCTGAATAAATCTCTCTCTCCCCCGTTACGTTGCTTGACTTTGGGTGTTTTGTCACAGCAACAGCCAAGAGTAACTAGTACTCGTCATTTTGGCTGATTGTCTCCACGTGGCTGAAGTGCCAAAGACTGAAAAATAACAACTCTTACCTCAGAGGACAGAGCTAGTTTATTCTGGAGCCAAATTCTAGTTGTCCCAAATGCCATGTTTGCTCTTGTGGCAGCACGTTTTGAAGGTTTCATAATCGCAGAACAAAGAAAAACACGAACCAGGGCACCTCAAATTCCTTGGTAGAAACATTAGGTATGGGTGGGGATGGGCCTCATGGTGGTCCTCTGGTGGCATCGCGGTCACGCTTAGCTCTCTGGTTGGTAGGAGCCAGTGGTCTGCTACACTAAAGACATTTTGAAAGGTTCTGCGGAATAGCGCAGGATGTTAGAACAACACAGAGGAAAGAAGGGCAAGGAATGGTGGCGGGGGGTTAAAGATTACCCGAGATAATTGTCATTAGACCCAGAGTCTGAAACATTCCAACCTGCACAGCCAGCAAAATTCTAAGCAGTGCAGATTCTTTCCAGGAACTTATGTTACAGTGTGTTTCACAAACCCCATTTGACACAGACAGAGAAGAGAGTCTGGTCCTCATCCCCAAACATAGAGCTGGATTCGAGCCCACCAGCATCTAGACTTTTGCTTTTAAAGACCACGTGCTGGGAAGGGAGAAGGAAGCACTTTCCTATAATGCCAGGTTTTGAAAAAGTAAATTCACCCAGGAGAGAACTAGCCATGTCAACGGCTGGAGGCTGAACACTTAGGGCGAGTGATGGGCGTGTTTGGGGCGCTCACTGGCACCCACAGTGACCCACCCCCACACATACACCCCAGAACTCTGGCGAGGCGCTCTCTCGCTGGAAGGGTCGGGAAGGAGGGGACCTCGTGGGAACAGTCCTTGTTGATCTGAGCGGCCCCAAGGGCAGCACCGATTGCTTCTTGGGGGGGTGGGATCGAGTGTGGACCACTAGTGACCTGGTGACATCATCAGGTGATAGCTGTGACATCATCAGGTGACAGCTGTGTTCAGACTGGCACAGAGGAGAGCGTGCTGCCTTCTCCAACAGTGAGAGGCCATCTCAGGCTGTGACTAGTGTAGCCTCCTTCCTTCCTTCCTTCCTTCCTTCCTTCCTTCCTTCCTTCCTTCCTTCCTTCCTTCCTTCCTTCCTTCCTTCCTTCCTTCCTTCCTTCCTTCTCTCCCTCCTTCCTTCCTTTCTTCCTTTCTTCTTTCCTCCCTCCCTCTTTCCCTACCTCCCTCCCTCCCTCTCTCTCTCCCTCCTTCCCTTCGTCCTTCCCTCCTTCCTCTTTCTCCCTTTCTCCCTTTCTCTCTCTCCCCTCGCTTCCTCTCTCCCTCCTTTTCTTCCTTCCTTCGTGTCGGAGGTTGCACCCAGGGCCTTCCACATGTGGTTCTCTAGCTTCCCACTTCCCCATTCCATTCCCATTACAGTTTTGTTTTGAGGCAGGTACAGTCCAGGTGAGCATTTCCGCTCCTGTGTGCTGAGGTGCGCGCTCCTAAGCCTGGCTGGTAACTACCTTTAATAGTCAGTCGCTTTGGGAACTGCTAAAAACCAAAGACATGGCATGACATAGATTGTGTCTTAGCTCCACCTGCCCTAACATAATACCATTGACTGGGCAGCTTAAGCAAGCACATTTATTCTGAAAGTTCGAGATGCTAAGTCCCCACATCAAGATGCTGGTAGACTGGATGTTGGCTGCACATAGCTTTTGGTCTAGAATGTTCTCATGTGATCTTAGAGCTGGGGCAGAGCACTGGCCCAGCACAGGCAAGCTGAGGGTCCTAACCCCACCATTGCAAAGGCCACCGTGTTATCTAACATCTGTGCCCTCAAGCAAGTGGGTTAAATATAAATTCTGGTTCATATCCTCAGACACAAGGAGATTCCGTCTTCAGAAGGGGCCGTCTTGGGGGCTGGGACAATGACTCAGTGGGTACAAAGAGTGTTTGCTGCACAGGCAAGAGGACTTGAGTTCAAATGTAAAAATGTAAAATGTAAAAATGTAAAAGCCAGCGTGGTCATAGGGCACCTGTAATCGCCGTGCTGTTGGGGCTGAGACTGGAGGTTGCTGGGACTTGCAGACAGTCTGGCCCCAGTGTGACTCTGTCTCAGGGGGATAAGGAGAATGACAGATAGGACACCCAGAGTCTCCCTGTGGCTTACACACACACACACACACACACACACAAACACACACACAGACACACATGCGCACACACACACACACACACACAAACACACACACAGACAAACACACACAGACAAACACACACACACACAGACAAATACACACACACAGACACACACACAGACAGACACACACACACACAAAAACACACACACAAACACACAAACACACACACAAACGCACACAAACACACACACACACCACAAACACACACACACACCACAAACACACACACACACCACAAACACACACACGCACACAAACACACACACACACACCACAAACACACACACACACCACAAACACACACACACACGCACACACACACACATACACACACGCACAGCCTCAGTTGCTAATCTTGGGGGGGCAGATAGCGCTCTGTCTGAAGCAAAGGGTGTGATCCAGGTGCGAGGATTTAGGACCAAAGGCAGGACAAGATCACGGTTAGCCGCGCTTCCTTGCCGTTCAGTCTGCGCTGCGCAGAGCCCCAACCATAGGCAGCTTTACTGGTAAATGTGGCGGGGCAAGACCAGGGTGCTGTGCAGTCAGGGGTTCTCAGTTTCCCTCCCTGCTTCATAGACTCTCCTCCAGCCCCTTGGGTTGCAGAGCCACCCCCACGGCAGCAAGGGAACCCCCAAAGCACACTGCACACCTCTGCAGGCAAACACGGGGACCGAAGCCCTGTTGGTGCAGGTGAACACCACGGCCAGACCCCTCGGTCACAGCTCACACAGGTGGAGGCGGCCGATTTGCTTAAGGCCACAGACCAACGGAGTGATAAGTTCAACTCAACTGGGTCTGTTGGATTCCCAGCCAGCGAGGGGTACACCAGCCTTCCTCCTCCTCCTCCTCCTCCTCCTCCTCCTCCTCCTCCTCCTCCTCCTCCTCCTCCTCCTCCTCCTCCTCCTCCTCCTCCTCCTCTTCCTCCTCCTTCTTTGTATAGGTGTGGGCGTGTGTGGGGGCGTATAGAAGAGGGCACTGCACGTGCCTGTGGAGGCCCATGGTGATTCTGGGAATCATCCTGGGTTGCTCTATCTCCTTATTGCTTTGCTCTGGGGTTTCCTGGGCTCCTCCTGCTAAGGCCTCCGCCATTTCTGCCCCAGTGTTTTACGTGGGATTTGGGATCTGAACTCAGGCCCTTTTGCTTGTGATGCAAAGGCATTAACCCCTGAGCCGCTCTCCAGCCCCACACCTGCCTTTCTTCTGAGAGTGGTCCACACCGTTGCTGCTCCCCAGGGACCAAGAGTCAGCAGTTCAGATTCCTGAAGACACCAGACCCCTTCCTGAGCCATGGAACCAGGATCTGTCTTTGAACAAGTGCCTAGGAGATTCATAGGCATGTCAGGGTTTGGGGGCCCTTCCCCAAAGAACATTCTAAATTTGTGTGTGTGTGTGTGTGTATCAGAGGGCATTGTGTTTCCCAGTGGAGAACCAAGAGTGACTTCAGGAAATCCTCCTGGATTGCTTCTACCTCCTTTTTGCTTCGCTCTGGGATTTCCCAGGCTCCGCCCACTATGGACAGGCTGCTATTTCCTCTTGACCCGGGATCCAAACTCAGGACCTTCTGTTTGGGAGGCAGTCTTAACCCTCGAGCCATCTTTCCGGTCCTCCTCCCCCAGAGAACATTCTAGACCCTCCTCCGCTCTGGCCTAGCCCATGTCTAAGGCCCCGTTCAGCAGCGTGTCGACACAGCTCACCTGCTGTTCTTCTGACCCTCACAGGGTATTTGGCGTTGATATCCAAGGCAGAGACTGTGGAGACGAGGTGGCCCGATGGCTGACCGAATACCTGAAGACAGAGGCCTACAGGCTGGTTCAGTTTGACACGAGCATGAAGGGGCGAACCACCAAGAACATTTTTCCCACGGAAGGTGTTCTTCAGAACTACCAGGTGAGCATCTGGAGTTTTCTTTCCCTGGGTCCTCTGCGTCCTTCTCGACCCACAGGAGTCCCTTGTGAGACCCCAGTTAGGTCGGGTGGTCCAGGTACAACCCAGGTAGAGGCAGAGGATGGAACGGGATGAGGGATGTCTCGACAGTAGGACCTCCATGGTGCAGATATGGGAGATACATGGAAGGAAGAGGTGGGGCGTGGGGGATGCGGGGGGTGGGGAGAGACCTTTGGGGTGGTGGAGGCTCAGGAGGAAACCAACTAGAACTAGAAGTGGCTCGTAGCCACCATCCCAACACATCGCTATCTGTGTGTGATAGTTATTTCAAGGTCTGAAAAGACCCCTCCAGGAAAGATGTCAGGCACAGCACGAAGATTCTGTAGCTATGAATAGTTTAAGATGCAAGTATCTTGGGGTTTCTTCCCTGCAGCCCCCAGATTTCAAGTTCTTGAAAGGCCAGAGCGTTTTTTTATGGGTTCTGCCACTACTGTTTCCCACCTAGAGCAGCATCTGGTACTCACAGGTGATCAAAAATGCTCATGTTGGATGTTGTTGGTGAAATTCTTTCCTAGGAAAGAAGCAATTCGTTCAAATGTTTTGTTATAGTTTTTGTTTTGTTATGACACGAAAACATTTGCACGTAGAAAATTCTTGTAAAAGTAGCTCTTTTAATCATTATATAAATGCGAATCTTTAGTTTACTTAGTTTAGAGTTTAGTGATAGTTTAGTTGGCTATCAAATTCTAAATTGGTAATTATTTCTCTAGCAGTATAAATGTTTTCATTGATATTCTGCCATCTATTGTTGCTGAAGAAAAATCTTCCACTCAGTCTAAGCACCTTAATATGCCATTCTCCTCTCCTCTATAATCATCTGATACTTCCTAGTAGATTTACTTTTAACTTATACTCCTCAACGGTCAATGTAGGCTTTTAATCTGAAGCTTCCATCTGTTATTTAATAAAGTAAAGTAAAAAGGATTACTTGTAGTCTTTTTTCATATCTCTGTAGTAGAGCTAAATTCTCTCTTTGCGCTTATCAATCTGTACCCCACTCGGAATAACTGCTTTTTCGAATCTTTCACAGACTCTGTCTTGACTCCAAAATGTAAGATAAATTTTCTAGTGCAGCATTTGGCACAAAGGGATGAAATTCTTACTGGAGCATCATGGTTGGATGTTGGGCCCTTTCCTGCATAATGAGGAAGTAGGGAGGACTGTTGAGTTCTGGCAGTCAGAGCCGCCTTGCTTGTAGACGAGACCATGTTCCAACCTTGACACGTCTGCCCGCAGCCTCTGTCCTGTGTGTGGCTCCTCCCTTCTGCCACAAGGGGCGTTTTGTTTCTGGATTTTGCTGAGCCTAGTGCCAGGGGCTGAGGCATGTCTCAGTGGGTGGGGGCTTCTGACTGTATTGCTGATCGTGCTCCAGGTGGCCTATCCAGACTGCAGCCCGCTGCATCTCATCTCCCAAGCCTCCCTGGACAATCTCAACACCAGGATGGAGAAGAAAGTGAAGATGGAGAACTTCAGGCCAAATATCGTGGTCAGCGGCTGTGATGCTTTTGAGGAGGTAAAAACTCACCCGTGTGACGTTACTGCCGCCTGGCCTCACGGGGGGCGCTGCACACTTTCTCATGCTTTGGCTCCCAAATTTGACTCCCAAAACTGTAGCTATGTGAGACTGCACCACGTGATTGTAACCTTGTCACAAGGAGAGGGGCGTGGAGACAAAGAGCACACCTTTCCCCGTCTGGTACCACCCAGGAGTACTTGCAAAGGTTTCAGCCTCAGACCCCCAAGTGGAGACTAAGGTCAAACCAAGAACAGTGTCTTGGTGTCTGTTGCTGATAAATTCACAGCCAAACAGCTCTCTGGAATCTGGAACAAGGGGTTTTATTCTTGCTCACGATTCTCCGTTCAGTTCCTGATCTAGCGTGGCAGGTCATACCGACACCAGGAGCCGAAGGAACTGACCCCACCGTGCGCGCGGATTGCTGAGCAGGGCCGAGCCCCCTTGCTCGCGGCGGAAGTCGGGGCAGCGTGCCCGAGCACTGAGCCAACTTCCTCCATCTTATCTCCTGCCAGGGGTTGGTCCACACCCCCACCAACCAGGTGCTCTTCTGCAGTTGCAGAGCGCTTGTCTTAGCCACCGACCAAGTTATTCCCCGCTGTGCCCAAAGCTAAACCTCAGCGGTCAAGTTGACCCCCGTGTATCTAGCTGCCCAGTCTCTGTGACTGCTTACTGGGGCCTGAGTTGTGTGGTTTTTTTTTTTTTTTTTTCCTGAGAAAATTCCACCCCCTTCATTCATGGTGGCTTTAATTTTGTTGACTGTGTGTGTGTGTGTGTGTGTGTGTGTGTGTGTGTGTGTGTTCAGGGGGTGCACGCAGCAGCGCAGCACTGCAGAGGTCAGAGGAAAAGTCTATGGAGTCCCCTCTCTCCTTCCACTTTCATGGGGGTCCTGGGATTTGAACTCATGTCGTCGGGCTTTTTAGCAAATGCATTTCACCAGCCGAGCCATGACACTGGCCCCATTATGGCTTTAAGGGCCTAAGCTAACATTGAAGCCATCTGAACTGAACTCATACAGCGGGATGTCGCTTGGTCCTGAGAAACATCCACAGTTACACTGTGGGGAGGGAAGTGACGATGCTCCCTGAACTGTGTGCGAGACCTTGAAATGACTAGTAGACCCTCCCATCAACCTTTCTTTTTTTTAATTCATTCATTAGTGTGTGTGTGTGTGTGTGTGTGTGTGTGTGTGTGTGTGTGTGTGTGTCACTGTGGAGGACCGAGGGTGACTTTGGGAATCATCCTGGATTGCTTCTACCTCCTTCTTGCTTCGCTCTGGAATTTCCCAGGCTCTGCCCACCCGGGGTTGGAAGTGCAGGCCTCTGTTTGTTTCTACCTGGCATTTTTTATGTGGAACCTGGGATGCGAACTCAGGACCTTCTGCTTGCAAGGCAGTCTTAAACCCTGAGCCATTTCTCCGGCTCCCAATAGTTTTTCAAAGTCTTGCCCAGAAAGACCCTCCAATTTTGCCTGGCTGATGAGGGGGCACTGATGAGGTGTTGAGGCCAAAGCAGAGCCTGGAGCAGTGAGTTCTGTGCCCCCTCGGCTGGGCTGAATTCCTTTTGTGTGAGAAGCACGTGTTAATCAGCATGGTTCATGCGTAGCATCCAAAATAAACTGGTTAAAGAATTCTTGTACCTTGTAACTGTCAGACCTGACCTAAGGCTTCCTAAGGCAGACCTAACCCTGTCTGCTGGCCATTTGAATGCATAGAATATGAAAATAAATGTTTTGTAATGTTAAAGGAATTTGGTTGCCTAAGCCCATGGTGGTTATATTCCTACACTGTGATGAGCTTATAGGAGTAATTAATAAGAGAAGACACTTTAATTTTTCTGGAAAGTTCCTAGCCATACATATTTAATTCAAAGCTCATTGCTGTAAAATGATGCCTGACTCATTCTGCCTTGAGTGAGGAGACCCAGGAGCGATTAAGGCCTTAACCTGTCTCCCTCACTAAGTCCCAGCAGACCTCCACATAGCTAGGGCATTCCTAGAAATGTCCCTCCACCTATATTCTGTGGTCCCTTTTATATGGTCCATTACTAGGAGGTTCCTATGGGATCTAGGGCAGGTATAATCCTATCAGGTGGTCTCAGTTGATTCCCCCGGTGTGGTCTCAGTTGATCTTAATTAATACCCTTTCAATTAGCAGGATTCTGTTAAATATTAATGCAAAGTCATAATGCACATACTTAGTTAATCGAGGCACTAAGAATAAAAAGCAGGAAGCTTAAGCGCGGTGCTGGGGCCAACATTCAGCCTTTATTGTTTACATGTGGAGCCCTAGGGGAACCGTTGTGCAACAATCCTTACTCCACAAGTTCCAAAGTCCTGTGGCCATCTCAGGCGATTAGCACAGAGCCGACTGCAAAAGGTCTGAGCCAGTGTAGCGCGTTTAAAGTTTTCAAATACTGAAATGTGCTTCTTATCTCTGCTGATGTCCAGGGGATTCATTATGTCCTGAACTCTCCTAGCATGTTGTCTCCCTCCCTCCCTCCCTCCGTCCCTCCCTCCGTCCCTCCCTCCGTCCCTCCCTTCTTTTCAGAGAAGGAAAGAAAGAAGGCCCACACTTGCATAGCATAGTGGATGGTGAATGTCAGAGAATAACTTAGGGGTCGGTTTTCTCTTTCTGCCATGTGGTCTCTGGGATTAGACGCCTCATCTGCAGGGCTATTTTGCTGATCCTAGTCGGTAACTTTCTGAGCTTACTGTGATAGTGTGGGGTCATCATTAACAACTTAAGAAGATTGCCGTGGATCCTAAAATAGAGTTTATTGCTGTAACAGTTACTACTACTACTGCTGTGAGAGAGCACCGAAAGCTGTACCCAGAGGGAAATCATTTCTTTCCTTCTATCACATGAGCGTCCAGGAATTGAACTCTGGTCTCTAGGTTTACAAGCAAGCGTATTACAAGCTGAACTGTCTCTTCGGACCCATGTCTGAGTTCTGAAGACTCGTTTGGTACCGGGGTTCCTTTGTACATTTACTAGAACACGCCTGCAGACCCGAGGAGGATATTAGCTTGCTGCGTCATGCTCTCAGCCTGGTCCCAGCCAGCGGCAGAAGGGGGCACTACATAGTCCCCCCCCCCACTCTGCTCTGCCCTCTGCAGTTTTCAGTCTCCCGTCAGCCCGGGGCAGGGATCCTTTCCTGGTTGACTTTACACACCCTCAGGCCCGGGGGGGGGGAGTGTGTGTGTGTGAATGTCCAGGGCTGAGTTCAGGAAGCAGTTCACCAAGGGATACTCCTTGCATCTGATTCTAGATGCTGCTGTGGGTGCATGCAGCCCATGGTGAGACCGTCATCAGGGGGTCCCCCAGTTCCTTCTCATCCCCCACCCCAAGACCTATGCAAAGGATTGCCCTGCGACGTCAAACTGTGCATGAGAGGTCTCGGCAGAGACAGGCGTGCACCTCGAGGATAACCCAGACTGCCTGTGGACAAGAGGGACCTGTAGCCTGTAGCTCTACCTATCCCCTCCCCCTCGATGCAGGTTGTATATGCATGTGCAATAGTCAAGGGGTTACAAATATGCTACCTCAACACTTGCTCCTCTGGCGTATTGATTTTTTTTGAATTTATTACTTAAAGACACTTACAGGGGCTGGGGAGGTAGCTTAGGTGGCCAAGCACTTTCTTGTAAACATGAGGACCTGAGTTCTAGTCCCAGCACCTTTCGTAAAAAGCAGATGTGGTGAAATGTGTTTGTAATCCCAGCACCGGGGGGGCAAAGACAGGAGAGTTGCCAAATGGATAGAACAGCCTCATCGGGGAGACTCTGGTCGTGGTGAGAGGTGGATGAAGTCATCCAAGTGGACGCTTTGAAGAGCAGCATCTGAGGTTGACCTCTGGTCTCCACATTGCACACCACGCACCTGCATGCACACAGTACACACACACACACACACACACACACACACACACACACACGAAAAAGCAAGTGCCGGAGGATCGTGCTGATCTTCCTGTTTCTTAAAAGCAGAGGCCAAGATTCCATCCCATGCTGGAAGGAAAGTATCTTTTAATCCCCTGCCCTGCCGGGTTGGGTTCAAACCCACCATGCAGCCAAGGCTGACTTTGACCTGACGCTCTCTGATACTCTGAAACGCTCATCTCCGCCTGCTGAGTGCTTGGATTACCAGGTCTGGCAGGGAAGTGTTCCTACCACGGACAGGAGTCAAGCTGGAGGTCTGTACAAAACTCCCCTTGCAAAGTCACTTTGGCTTCTGGTCATTTCTCCACCCAGTGCCCTGTCCTTGCCAAGCTCCTCTGCCTGGGACGTTTTCACGGCTTCCTGCTCTTTGATTCAGTTCATCAGCGTTCAACTGTTGCTGCATTTGGGGGTTCTCGTGTCTCTGCGAAGTCGCGGACCGTGCAAATCTAGAGCAAATGAAGGTGTGCGCTTTCCCCTAGTGATCTGTGCCAGGTCAATTAAATCCTCGCGCTAAACAGGTTGCATCCCTTACTATGTGATCCACACACCTTGCACGTATGGGAATACGAGCATGTGCACACTCAGCCATTCATATCCATGGAGTCTACTGACTGCACATAAGAGATTCTTGGGAAGCATTACCTTCGTACTGAATGTTGACAGACATTTTTCTTGTCATTATTTCCTGAATTGCATCAGTTACCTAGCATTTGTGTTTTATTTGTTACTACAAGTAAACTAGAGAGATTTAAAGTGTGCAGGAATGTGTGCACAGATTATGAGAAAATACTAGGTTGTTTATAAAGTCACTTGAATATTGGCAGATTTGGGATCTGAACAGAGTCCTGGAACGAATCCCTTTTGGATACCAAGGGATAACTAAACATGTACTAGCATGTGTCTATATATATGTATAAATCATATGGTAAGTATTTATATCACTACCTTTCATATATAGATACATGTATATATGTATACACATTTATATATATTTATTGTGTTGGTTTTGTGTGTATATGAGTTTTTCTGTATGCTTGTACACATGTGTTTCTGTATGTGTGTGTGTGTGTGTGTATGTGCCTGTGTGTATCAGAGGGCACTGTCTGTACTGTAGGGGTCCAAGGCTGACTTCAAGAATTATTCTGGATTGCTCTACTTCCTTCTTGCTTTGCTCTGAGGTTTCCCAGACTCTGCCCACCAGGGCCAGAACTACAGGCCATCGTCATTTCTGATCTGGGATCTGAACTCAGGTCCTTTTGCTTGGGAGGCAGAGGCTTACCCCCTGAGCCATGTCCCCAGCCCCAATGCTTGTGCAGTTTGTGGTGCATATGGGACTGTATATGTATGTGTGTAAGCGTGCATGTATACGAATGCACTGACCTGGATGAAGCCTGATCTTGCTTTTCTCTCCCAGGACAACTGGGATGAGCTCCTGATTGGTGATGTAGAAATAAAGAAGGTGTTGTGCTGCCCCAGGTAAGCGCCGGACGCAGAGTCGACCTGTACAGCACGGCGCACGCGTTGGTTCATAATGCTCCCCTAACCCTCCTCACTGTGCCACAGGTGCATTCTGACGACGGTGGACCCGGACATGGGCGTCATAGACAGAAAACAGCCACTGGAGACCCTGAAGAGGTAGGGCGCTCACGTGTGCTGTGCTTTTTGAATGTGACTCTCTGGGTCTAGTGCTGTGCGGTGCCCAACTGTTACGGATTTGGGGGTCATCCAAAGATCCACCATAGACCAAAAGTTAAAATTAATAACGGAGAAGCTTTATTAGAGAAGAGAGAAAGGGAGATAGAGAGAGAGACTGGTACCAGGGCTTACACACATGGGCAGGGTGATGTGTGTACAGCCACGAGTTACGTTTTCACACAGTTTTTATATACAAGAGACAAAGGAGGTTGTAACCTCCCCCCTTGTGTGCAGGTCCATTAGCTGACTCCTTGGTGCCAGCAAAGTAGTTTAGCAAGCAGTGTTTACAGTCTTACCAGCATGCAGGCTTCTTGCAGATGCTCTGGTCAAATGGCATTCCAGAGGGGAATCCCAGAGAATGGTAGGGGAGTGGGCATTTTTATTGCCTGTAGCAATTTCTCAGGCTTAAGAATTCTTTTTTAAGGTTTTAAGATTTTTCCTTTTATGCTTCTCTCCCATATCCCCCTCCCCCCCTTTTTTCTATAATGGACAATCTTTGTATCGATTTGTGTATATTGAGATCTGATCACCCTCATCTTGTTGGATCACAGGTGGGAATTAATGTACCTGGCTAAAGTGTTAAGCAAAGACCTCTATTTAGATGAGCCCTGGGGAAATGGTTTTTCCTAAGTAAAGGGCTGGTTCACATTGGGGCCCAACCCAGTTGATTTTGGGCCCAGGTGGAGTTAGAGATTAAGCTGTTTGTTAGATGTGGAGAGCTCATCTCCACATCCTTTTATAGGGAAGTTGGCTATCTTATTTCTAGGAAGATTGGAGTTAAATTTTATATGATCTTAAGCAATTAGACTCTTTAGGAATTAGGATTTTATAAGTAAACAAATGAAAGTAATCAAATGAATCTTAATTTCTAATGGGTCTGTTTCTGAGGCTCAATGTCTTTTCTTCTGTGATGTGGAAGAGGCAGAACACATAACATTTCCTTTACCCATCATATCTAATTTTTCAATCTTGTTTATAAACCTAACATCCCACAAAACCTTTATAACCTACTTTAACATATTTTTAAAGTAACCAACTCATAAACCTCCTGTACATATCATCCCATAAACCTTCTCACAAACCTTCTATACATACTCTAATTTTCTAAGTAACATACATATTTCCTTCATACCGTCTTTTTTCTACTTGATGGTTTCCTGCTGTTTTCTCATTAGATATCTCTCAAGAAATGTCTTTTAAAGGAGGTGATAGTAGTAGACCTCATATTTAAAAGAAATTAAGAGTTGGCAATTTTGAAAGAAAAGTTAATATGAACTTTTAAGTAGATATTAAGATATTATTAAATATGGAATGAATAAGCAGCATATGATTCTTGGAACTCTGCAAGCACAACATATAAAATAGCATCTATAATTAGGCACAGGGCACTAGTAACATTTATAAATCATTATATCTGAATTAAGCTGCAAGGTTGTATCAGAACACAGGAGTACACATGGGAACATGGAGTTAGAAAGCAGGTTTGTCCCTAAGAAAGGGAGCTCATACATACCAGGAGAATGAAGAAATTCCAAAGAATTTCTCAAAAATCAGTTTTTCTTTCTGGCCGCTAGATTCCATAAAAGAAGTTGGAGGAATGAGTAAGTTTATAGTGGCTTTGTTATTCTGGGAGCACATGGGGAAAAAAATCTTTAAAGGAATTAGAAAAGTGATGTTATCAGATCCGGGGAAGAACATAATCCCTACCACCATTTGTGAAGCTTCATCAAAATCAAGATCAAACAAGAGAGAGTATTTTAGTCAGTATGGACTTAGGCCTTTTAATGTTATCAAAATGGTTCATTTTTTAAGTGTGTATATGTCAAATAAACAGTCAAAAACCAAAATAAGAATATAAGTGCTCGATAAGAATAAAAATTGAAGTGGCCACAGCTTTGTAATTTTGAAACACAAAACACACATATTACACGAAGTCCAGGTAACCAAGCAAGCCAAATCACTTTTCAAAGTAACTCTTAAAATGAGATCATCACAGCAAAACACAAAGAACAGCAGACAGTTCTTCTGGTCCCTCCAGTTGGGGGGGAGGGGGCAGAGGCTTTCTTTTTCTTGATTGCTTGATTGGGGGAATTAAATAAGAGAGAGAGAGGTTAAAACACACATCTGATTAGAGGATCCTTTTCTCAATTTTTCTCAAATTTAGAATGGCACCACTATAGGGGCTGGAGAGGTGGCTCGGGTTAAGCCTCTGCCTTGCAAGTGGAAGGTCCTGAGTTTGGATCCTAGACCCCACGTATAGATGCCGGGTGGAAGCAGGGACAGCCTGCATTTCTGGTCCTGGGCAGAGTAAACAAGGAGGAGGTGGAGGCGTCCATGGTGGTTCCAGAATTTGTCTGTGGTTCTACACACACATACATACATATACACACATACATACACACACACGCACACATGTATGCACGCACAATTGAATAAATAATAAATTTAAAAAAATTTAAAAAAGAATGGCACCACTATAAATAACACAAACAGAACAGACACAGCAAGAAACACTTTTCTGGTATCAGATGGTAATGCCCCCTGTAAGCTCTCCATTGGCTGGGAGACATCCCAGACAGGACAAGCGAGTCCCAAGAAAATGGATAAATCTTAACTTTGCATTACCTGAGTTCAAGCTAAACAAGACTAGTGAGGCCCAGGAGTTTCCTACGGGGTCTCCAGCCGCTTCAAACTCGGGGAGCAGCACTGTGTCCAGCTTCTCCTCTTGAGCTTAGCAAGCGTGTCCACACCCAAGTTTGGGGGTTGCAATTCGGAGTGCCACAGGTTCTCAGGGAAGACCTCAGCCTCGGCGCCCTGAAATTTTCAGGGGCGCTTCTCCCAAGGGTGAGTTTTTTCCCTCACCTGCCCTTTGCCTCCCACCAAGTCTGAACAAAGACAACAAACTAAACGAAGACAAAAATGACTTACCTCTTCCTCGGGAGAAAGCTAAGCGTTGGAAGCCTGCAGGTGAACTCTGGGACTGAACGCCTGCAGTCCGCCTGCAGAGGCTGGTCGGAAAGTGAGGTGAATCAAGCTAAACCTCCCTCATCCCGGGCAAGCCCCCATAATGTTATGGATTTGGGGGTCATCCAAAGATCCACCATAGACCAAAAGTTAAAGTTAATAACTGAGAGACTTTGTTAGAGAGAGAGAGAGAAAGAGAAACTTGTATCAGGGCTTACACACATGGGCGGGGTGATGTAGTGTGCAGCCCCGAGTTACGTTTTCACACAATTTTATACACAAGAGACAAAGGAGGTTGTAACCTCCCCCCTTGTGTGCAGGTCCATTAGTTGACTCGTTGGTGCCAGCAAAGTAGTTTAGCAGGCAGTGTTTACAGTCTTACCAGCATGCAGGCTTCTTGCAGACACTCTGCCAAATGGCATTCCAGAGGGGAATCCCAGAAGGTGCAGGAGGGAGGAATGACCGCATCAGGAGGCTGGACCCCAGCATCTCACCGGGTGGGAGGTGTTGAAAGTCTGGGGCGCACATGCCTGGAGCAGGTTTGGGTCAGCTCAGCGTGGTTCCGGTTTGAGATCTGGCCCATCCTTATTTCAGTGTATTGTCAAGTCCAAGGCGTCTCTGCCAGTAAAGAACTTACGTTAGGGGGCTGGAGAGATGGCTCAGTGGTTAAGACTGTCCCACAAGCAGAAGATCTTGAGTTCAGATCCTAGGTCCCACATAAAAAAAATGTCAGATAGAAATAGTGGCAGCTCACACTTCCAGTCCTGGTGGGCGGAACCTGGGAAATCCCAGAGCAAAGCAAGAAGGAGGTAGGAGCAATCAGGACCATTCCCGAAGTCACCCTCGGTCCTTCACAGGGACACACACACACACACACACACACCAAAAGAAAAAGAAAAGAACTTATATTGTACTTAACACATGTGAGTGTTTGGTTTTGACTTCAACATATTGTTCAGATTCTGGGTTACTTCTAGAAAAACTGCAGCCTGTCTGTCGGTGGTTTAGAAAAGGGCCGACTATAGACTGTGAAGTCCGTGTCAAGCACTGGCTGTGTGTTGTTTGCTTTTGTGCCTAACGATGGATCTCGACTTCTTCCAGCTACCGTCTGTGCGACCCTTCTCTGCAGAACATTTACAAGACGTCCCCACTTTTCGGGCTTTACTATTCGGTGGAAAGAGTCGGAACCTTGAGAGTCGGTGACCCTGTGTATCTGATGGTGGAGTGACAGATCTCTCAGGACCATGTGGTAAAAGCATAGTGTTTCTTGTCATGGTTTTTTTTATATGGGTGTGTGTATCATGATGCTTTAATTCTTAGGAGAAAGAACAGTTTGGGGATCAGAAAATGCTATGTTTTTTTTTTTTTTCCTATTCCCTTCGATCATCTATGTAGTTCCACTTTAAGTTTCTCCATCCCTGAATCTCACTCAGTCATAACATGAGGGAGGTCAGATGAGATGGCTCAGTGGATAAGGCTGCTTGCTGCTTAGTCTAAGGGTCCGAGTTTGATTCTCAGAACTCACTTGGTGGAAGGGAAGAGCTGGCTCTTGAAAGTTGTCCTTCGATTTTCACATTGATGCTGTGAAACATGTCCATCCACATTCACACACACACACACACACACACACACACACACACACACACACACACACACACATGCGCGCGCGCGCGATAAATAAATAAGGGAGGAGGCCTGGCAGGGATAAGGTAATAAAGAGAAGAAAGCTTTTGTTCTGTCTCAGAAAAGGGAAGAGAAAACATGTCTATGACTCAAAATTGACTTGGAAGCAATGTTGAGAGCACATGCCTTTTTTTTTTTTTTTATCAGATTTTAGTAGATGCCTGTGATTTGCAAGACTGGAAAGTGTAAGTGCGCCAGGTGACCAGGTCAGGAGTCTGTGGCAGAAGTGATGCCCGCACTGGTTGTGCTGGGCGTCCTCTCGCCCTGAGTCCTGGCACCCCCCCCAAGCCTGATCTCCAGGAAGGGGGAAGTCCTTGGAAGGCCTCACCTTGTGGCTTCTAAGCAGCTCCTCACACGGCCGCGTTCTGGGGTCAGAAAAGCTCTGAGCTCTGACCCTGCCTGGCTCCTCTTCTGGACCCTTAAGTGCCTCCGGGGTTCACTGGGGCGCAGCTGGAGGAGGAAATTCCTTACCGAAATGACGAATGAAGGTTCTTTAGAATATTAATTCCTGTAAAATCACATTCTACCCCTGAGCCAAATCCTCACCCTTCAATCAGTAATTTTTTAAGAAGTTTATTTTTCCCCTTCGTACTCTCAGCTTCACACGCAGTAATCACTTTCTGTTACTGTAACAGAATACGCAAGGCTGGTGGTTAACTTCATAGTTATGTTAAAGAAATCTCACTTAGTTTTCTGCTGAAGACCTCTTGTCTGTGTTATAGCTCAGTAGATGGCATCCCAGGCAAAGACATCGCACGGTGAGACCGGAAGGTGGAGTGGGGGGAAGGGGCAGACTTGCTTGTTTCTAGCCACTTCTTGAGGGGACTAACTGGGTCCCAAGAGAAGGTCCCCAATATCCAAACCACCTCTGGCCAGTTCCCATCTCTTATGGTTGCTTCACACCTCTTGTCACCACATTGGGGTCTAAGCCTCCTACACATGAATCCTTGGGGACACAGCCACCCTATATCCAAACCTCAGCGCCATGCAAGAAAGACCCCTCAGTTTGACTTCTGTCTGGTAAGCATCTGCTCTTTATCCTTCCCACGTTGGTTATTTGGCAGGCTGTCGTGTGCACTGCCTGGATTTTAGCTGCAAGGAGTAACTACTTTGTGGGAGTTTGAATAGTGGTAGCCAATAGTCTAAATAACCAATAGTCTTGTCATCTGTTCAGATCTCAGCATCCCGGAGGTGTTGACCGGCGACACATCAGCGAGTCCTCGACGACCAGGTCTAGACCATCCCCTGGGAAAGAACTGACTTTTGGCTTCTCAAGAATTGTATGTGCTCCGGGTTAATGCAAGAAAAAAAAAAAATCAGAGATGATTTGGGAAGGTGGGAGTGTAATGACATTTTTTAAAGAAGTGGAATTATCTGTAAAATTGTATCTGAATGTTACTAGAGCTATTATATGTTTCTAATCTCACCATTAATACTGATGAAACGGCAAGCCTGAGTGTTGACTAAGACTCCAAGATTTTTGCCTGTTTTGTTTTAATGTTTTATTTCCTTGGAGGAGAAAGGGGAAGAAAGCAAATGCTCGTGTCCTCATAGGTCTGTCTGTACATGTGAGTACACTCGGAAGTGCCTAGAATCTTGACCTGCTTATTGAGCTGATGGTTTTATTCATTTTCTTTAGCCCCGTCACTGTGGACCAGGGCGTTCGTAGATATGGAAATTGTTTCCCAGATTGCATTTTTGTTTGATCCTGACACTACTGAGGCATAAGATTTATCTGTGATGGTCGCTTTCTTTAATGGAATTTAAATAGAATGGAGTTTCTTCATAGATAAGACATGGAGGAAGAAATCACAAACACATTCTTTAGGTTCATATATCATTTTTTTAAAATTACATTTTATATTTATTTGGCAGGGAGAAGGAGGGAGAGAAAAAAAGGGAGCGAGAAAAGGTCACACTCATGGGTGGAGGTCAGAGAGCTGCGTTTGGAAGTCAGGTCTCTCTTTTCACCACATGGGCCTCTGGGGATTGAACTCGGGACACCAGGCTTGTGAGTGAGGTGCCTTACCCACCCAGCCATCTTGCCAGCCCTGTCTATATCTTCATAGCAAATAGCAGTGAACTCGCTCGACAGAACTGAGTAATAATTACTCATGACGGTGATATGTGAATGAGTTGGCCTGCTTGTAATTTTTGTGTTTTCTTCTAAATAAACGTGGAATTCAGTCCTTGGTGGTATCTGAGTCTGTTTCCAGAACGGTTCCTCGTTGTTTAGCAGAACGTCCGTCCATCTTCCTCTACCCTTTCTGGACTCCTCCAGATTCAAGCCTGGGCCACAGGCGGTAGCTCCTGTCACTAATGGGCACAGGGCGTCCGGAACTGCAGGGATGCGACTTACCTAGGGGACTGTGACCAGCAACTACGGGAAGCTTCTAGCAGGCCGCGAGGGGCAGTTGCTGCTTCTTTCTCCCTTTTCTCCGCTGGGCTCTGGGACTGGCTTTAACACCCCAACTGACCCCATCTGACCCCTGCCTCTAGCCTCCTGCGAGGTCAGAGGAGAGGAGCTTCCTGTTAGAGTTCCTGAGTCCAACGTGATGCCACTCCCCCACACCCAAGATCAGAGACTGATTCCTACCGGACCTCCAGGGCTGGGCAGGTCCTGGAAGACCCTACCCCCTCAGCCCACCCACCACCCCTGAGGCTATAAAACCCTCGTTCCCTTCCTTCCGCTCTCTTTCTTCCTTTTCTCTTTTCTCCTCTTCCTCTTTGGGCCAGCGGGGTTCTGGAATTCTAATTAAACTTCCATTAAGTTTGTGGTGTGGTGCATTCTTATACTTTATACTGCCTAGCTGGGAACATTTCAGAAATGATAAAATTTAATTAATTAATTTTTTTATATGTGTGTATTTGTGTATCAGAAGGCACTGTGTGCCCCTGTGGAGGCCCAAGGGAGACTTCAGGAATCATCCTGGATTGCTTCCACCTCCTTCTTGCTTCACTCTGGGATTTCCCAGGCTCTGCCCATCAGGGCTGGAAGTGCCCTGTCATTTCCACCTGGCCTTTGTTGACATGGACCTGGGATGCAAACGCAGGACTTTCTGCTTGCGGGACAGAGTCTTAACCCCTGAGCCATCTCTCCAGTCCAGAATGAGAAAGTTTAAAAGAATACATGTCATGTCACATTTAAAGTCAACCATTAAAATAGAATAGCTTTCTTTTGTTGTTTTACACTTTCATGGAGAAATGAAGATGCAATACACAAAAAACGCACTTGGCAGTTAGTGCCTGCGAGGTCTCTTTCTATAGAGAATCCAGAGCTTTGTCCCATCCCACAGTGACACCCTGCACCCCTGTGTTAGCTTCTCTGAGGCCTGTGGAATCCAGTGTTGGCGGCGAACCTGCAAATCACTGTGATAGTTAGGAATACAGGTGTCAGCTTGCTACTTGCACTGAGCTTTGGACACATCTGCAAAGGATGGATGTTTAAGCCCAGCAGAAGCCAACCTGCCGGGGGTTGTGTAATGGTGTGGGAAGACCCAGCCCACGGCGGGTGGGGCTTTACTGTGGGCAGGTGAATAAAATGGAGGGAGCTGGTTCCGTGAGTGGCTCAGTTCTTCATGGCCCGAGGAGGACTTGCAATCTTACCGTGACGTTTGCCCCTTTCTCAGCGCTTCCTGTGGACGTGGCACGGTCAGTTTCCTCAGCTCCTGGCAGTTGGAAGCCACACTCAAACCCCTTGTTCCCTTAAGCTGTTTGGTGGCGAATTTATCCACACACTGCAGCAGTTGCTCTATGTGACGGCGTCCGCCTGCCTCTCTGCTAGAGGGCACCTTTCATCTCGCTTACTGTCACAAGCATCCTGTCCAGGGGGTTGGCAAGGAACCCCCCCCACTCCCTTTCTTCGCTCTTCCATATTCTCCTTTGAGGCAGATATTGCTGATTAGGCTAGACTTCACTGCCTGTTTCCTTGGTAATGCTGGATGTAACGGTTACTCTTAACTGCTGCTGTGAGAGAGCACCCAGAGTCAAGCAACTTAAGAGAGAAAGGGAGGTTTATTCAGCTTACAGTTCCAGAGGGGAGATACAGTCTCTCATGTTGGAGGCGGCATGGCTAGCTGGCCAAAGCTGGAGGAGGCTAAGTCACCGCAGACATCTTGGAGGCTGAGAGCTGCAGACTGCTTGCAGCAAAGGCAGACTTCTCCTGGAGGTAGGGTGGGACTGCCTTCCTCCAGCAAGGCTCCACCTCTCAAGGTGCCATGACCTTGCCAAACACATGAGACTGTGGGGGACACATTTCACACCATGACATTGGACTTTCAGACTCCACCCTGAAGTTAAGTCAGTGGGGTCTATCATCCGGTAGGGAATCTGAGCTATTTGGAGCAGGCCAAAGAATGAGCGGGGTCTGCTTTTCCTACCCCCAGGACCTATCTCCCAATCAATCTCTCTCTCTCTTCTCTCAGCAAGACACAAGCAGAAACAGAATGAAACTTCCAAGATCTGATTCTGCGAGCAGCATGTTCTGTTCACTTGTCTAAACACCCAGAACTGAAACGTGTGCTCCGATGTTCAAGACGTTCTGCTTTTCCCCTGGGGACTCTTAACTTCTAACCTTGCCCCCCAAGTTCCCAGAACCCCAGAGTGCCCTGCTTTGTCGTTTTCTGTTTTAAAGTAAATATTTTCAACTCTTTACCCCTTAATGACTTTGCCTGGTGGAGAAAACCAACTGCTGGACCAGAGCACCGGGCTCTCGATGAAACCACCCCCCCGGGTAGGGCTCTCCCTCCAGTCCTGGTGCCAGGGGGATCCCTCGTCTCTGTCTTCCCAGACAGCCCACCCGGCACTCAACACGGGTTCTGGGAATCCAGACTCTGGTGTTCTTGCCTGCCAGGCGGGCACTTGAACTACTGAACACTTCCCGGAACTCTACATTTTGAGCCAGTCTCTCCCTCTGTTCTAGAACTCTGTTGCAATAATCTCACATAAAGTCTTCATATTTTAGCACATGTCAGAATGTTTAGCGACTAGTTAACTCCGTACAAGAATCTAAGGTCCCCTCAGCCACTTGGATGACCTTGGCTTTAAGATATGACCTCATTGCGAAGTGACAAGTGACCGAGACTATGTCTGAAGGGGTAAACCGCAGTGGGCCAGCCGGGAAGCTGCAGGGGGGCTCGTCTGACACTAGCCCCACCTATGCATCTGCAGGGTTTTGTTTGCAGAACCCACCTGCCCGATCTCAGTGGGGGACGATCTCGGTTCCCCAGAGCAGCTCTGCGGAGGAGCCCCCAGTCGCACCCTTTCATCTCCCGATCCCCGCCTCGGCGAAAGCCCTCTGACCCCTGGGCATGTTGCCCAGGTCCACAGGACACTGCACTGCCCAGACGTTGTGCCAATCCTCGCTCCCCCAACAGTGGCGGCCTGATTTCTACGTCAAGATCAGGCTTCGTCCAGTCAGCATCGCCTATTTTGGGTCAAATAAACCACCCCACAAAGGCGTGGACAGAGCGCTGGCAGGGGGCGGAGGGCGGAGCCACGGCCTGAAGTCGCCTCGCAGCAGGCAGAGGGGAGGCTGCGGGTAGGACAGGGGCGGCGGAGCCACCAACCACCTCTGGCCAGGCCGGGGGAGGGGGCAAGGGGGACGCCCCGCTCCGATTGGCGGGAAGGGACTGGGCAGCTGCCCTCCTGGGCTCGCTGACGTCGCGCTCCGCCTGCGCCCCGCATCTCTCGCCGCCGGGACCCGCGGGCGCTGAGCATGGGCGCCTCGGGCTCCTCGGCGCTGGCCCGCCTCGGCCTCCCCGCGCGGTCGCGGTCCACCTGGCTCGGCGTCGCCGCGCTGGGACTGGCCGCCGTGGCTCTGGGGACGGTCACCTGGCGCCGCGTCCGTCCCCGGCGGCGCCGGCGGCTGCAGCAGGTGGGCACCGTGTCGACGCTCTGGATCTACCCGCTCAAGTCCTGCAAGGGGGTGGCGGTGAGCGAGGCGGAGTGCACGCCCATGGGGCTGCGCTGCGGCCACCTGCGCGACAGGTACGCGGACCCCCATGCAGCGCGGACCCCCAGCCCCAGGCTCAGCGCCTGGCGCGGGGAGGTCAGCGGAGTCCACCACGGCCCCTCCTTCCCTTACGAAGAGACCAGGAGCTGGAGGGGTCTGGGAAACAGGAAAAGTGACCCTCATCCCCCACCAGGTGACTCCTGGCAGTTTTCGGGTTTCCAGCTTTCTGGAGGCCAATGTCCCATTTTCTTCTAGCTCCCTCGCGTCCGTGCTGGGCATCCCCATGCCTGTCAGTCCGAAAGCACAGCTCTCGGCCTCGGCGAGGGGCGCGCCAGGGGATTGGCCCTTATCAATTTTTTAGTGACTTGGGGAAGTCTTTAAAGTCTTGGGGAAACTTCGACAGTATAGTCCAGAGCTCAGAGAGCGTCGCCAGGTGACACTCACCAGTAACTTAGTTTTAGTTAAATAGCTTCCTGTAGCTTCGACCTCTGAAAGTGTCGTATGTGATCCACCCACCCCGCTCCCACCCCACTCTCTCAGTCACACTGTGTGCGGAGAAAGGAACAGCGGGGAGATGCGAGGCCCAATCAGGACTTGCTCTTCCGTTAGCAGGCTGGTTCTGAATTCTAAATAGTGATGTCCTCAGAGCCCTTGGGGGAGTGACCTTGGTGTGGATGCCCGGCTTTCAAGAAAGCTTGCAAAATCCCAAGGCCCAGCATCTTTGTTCTCTGGCTCTGGCCTCCCACCAGCTCTGGGCATCAGGGCAAGGCTGCCCTTCAAACTCCTGCGCAGCCTCCGCCCCACAGCTTGGACACTGCGGGAGGGGGCTCCGTTCCTTCCTGGGTACCGACCAGGACACTCCCAGGGTCGTAGAGCAAGACCAGGTGCTGGCCTCACAGCGGGACAATTCCAGGATTGCAGAGTTGGTTTCCCGGAAGAGTGTCGGTCACCTGCCCCAGGCTGATTCAGCGTGCTTTCTATAAGCAGCTGATGAGTGGTCCCAGACCATGGGTGCCTCCTCACCATGGGTGGGCAGAGATGCACAGGTGATCTTCAGGCAATCACACGGTGAACCTGGAAAGTTCTTATTTTGGGGGGCAGGGGGATCTGTTCCAAAGTCATCTAGCTGATTGTCCAACTCCCTCCCTCCTCCCCCGTTGAAAGCATTCTAATGTTCCTTTCACCCAGCAGAGCAATTCCTGGCATAGCTCAAAGGTCAGCTTTGCCCCTTTGCTTTACGCAGGAGGGCAAGACCCTAATCATCCTGCTTTGTGAATGGACGCTCTCAAAGGCATGTATTGACTGCTTTGTTTCTGTAGAGTTTGAGACAGCGGGCATTCTACTTTTATCAACTTTTATCACTACAGTTGATTCAGAAAACATCTTTTGCACTTGTGTTACAATAGATGTCGATAAGAGCTGGCATCTGTGCCAGACACTGTTAACTCACACCTGCTGAGTTGTGAGCAAGACAAGGGAAGCGGCCGAGGGCACTGGAAGCTTTCAGATGGGAGTGGGGGGTGTGTGTGGGGGAAGAACTTAGCAAGGAGCCAGAAACCTACACTGACCACTAGAAAGTGATTAGGAATTCCAGGCAAGTCAGTTGGGAGAACATTCTGAAGAGAAGGGATTAGCTGGGCATGGAAACCGGGCTTAAAAACTGGCTTGCTCTGGCTACTTATCAAAAGGGATTGGAAACAGGGACTCACTCGAGTGTGCCAAAAGCTCCTGGTAGCATCAAAATTTGGCTGTTGGTGGCAGCGTTGTTCACAGAGAGTAAGAGAGGGAAACAGCCCCGATGGCTGCCTAGGGATGAAGATAAGCAACATGTGGATCATGTAGAGTCTTATATCGCACTCAGCCTTGCAATAGAATAGAAGTCTCAGGACATGTTGGAACGTGAGCATCGAAATCCGCGGATTTCGATGCGCACCAAAGGGCAAGCGGTTAGATGAAGTGTCAAGAGCAGGCAAACCCATAGAAAGAAAGTAGGTCAGAGGTCACTAGGGGGGGTGAGGGGTCATGGAGCGTGATTGCCTAACATGTGCAGAGTTTGTTTGGGATGTCGAAAGGCTTTGGGGACAGATGGTGGCAGGTGGTTGCACAACACTGGGAAGGTACTAATGCCACTGGGTTGTGCCCTTCAAGATGGGCGCTGGCACCATGGATGCACAGGCAAAGGCGCTGCCATCAGTCCTGATGACCTGCGTTCAATCCCCTGGGACCCACCTGGTCGGAGGAGAGAAGCGGCTCCCACGGATAGTCTTCTAAAGTCTCCACATGTGCTCCGTGATGTGTGGGCACATGTGCGCACATGGGAACGTGCACTAAGTAAATACATGTAGAGAAAAAGGATGGTTAAAATGGTAGAAATGGTTAAAATCATGTTTTGTAAAATCTATCCTGTGCTGGTGGATAGAATTGGATCCACTTTGAAACACTGTATCACTATGTTTAATACTATGGAATTATCTGACTCAGCCTAGAAGTGGGTGGTTTGTTACCTGCACTTGAATTCTTGAAATATCTATAACTATGTCTATCTATATCTATATTTATTTCTATTTCTATATCTACCTATATCTATCTGTATCTATTTCTATCTCTATATCTATCTCTATTGTCTATAGCTCTCTCTGTATATCTATATTATCTATATCTATATATCTGTATCTCATCTATCTACCTATCTCTCTCTATTGAGAGAGACTAAGCAAGCAAGCATGCATGCATGCATTCATTGGTTACTTTCTGCTCTTGACTGGCGCTGTGATGGGAATAGTTCTTTAGACTCCTGCTGCTGTGACTTCCCGTCTGTGATGTGATATAACATGGAATTGTGGGCCAATGAATCTTTTCTCTCCTAAGTTGCTTGGACCAAGGATTTTGTTTGTGGTAATGTGTAATGAGATTGAAATAAGGCTTGTGCTAGCTGCATTTTTCTAGTGTAGCTCAGTAACCTGTAAGAGGAAATGCACCAAAAATATCTTTAATGACCTCAAGTATTTGCTAATTTTCTCATGACTGCGGATCCCAAAACACAAGTTCCCTTCTCCTGCATCACGTGTGACTACTGGGCACTGAGAAGTTCAGTCCCTGTGCTGTTTTCAGGGCAGCGGAGGGAACCCCCACGGATGGGCTTTTCTCTCTGGCTCTGTTCTTCCCATGCTCTCCTTCCTCGGTGAGCTTCTTCCTAGGAAGTTAGTATCTGTCATGGGTTGAAAGTGTGCTGTCCCCCACAGAGAAGATAACTACTGACAGCCACCATCGAATCCTACTAGTTAATAAGCCACACACAAGAAGTCATCTTGTCCATTCCTAACTCCCCTCCTCCTCCTCCATATTCCATCCCAGATCCACATCCCACTTGTCTCTTGAATCCATAGACTACATCCCCTCTGAACTGAAGCCAAATAAATCTCTTCTCCTTTACAGTAGTGGTAAGAATGTTCTCTCTCCCCAGCAGAAAGAAAGGTCGCTGCAACAATATCTCTAAGATAAGGAGTCCTGGGCTAGGAAAACATGGTCCAGATTCAAAAGACTTCCTAGCCAAAGACAGAGTATTGAGACATTGTTTCTAAAGATGGGGTGAGGATCAGCTGTACTCTGGGCAACAGTCTCATTTCTGATCGCCCAGAGCTCATCGTGCACTAGAAACCCAGCACCCGGTGCTCCTCCTTTTGTGACGTCATCTTGTCATCTTCTTGGGGTTTGTTTCATGAATGTGACAGGCTCTGGTGACTGAGATGGAAGTGAAATTTGGTTTCTCTGCTATCAGGGAATGGGAAATATTCTGTCTAGTGTGTCCTGCGCGAGTGGGCATTAACCCCTTTGAAATGAATTGATGGTGTCAGTCCTGCTTGCTGCTGAGTCGATGTTCAGGATGCACACACATACGCATGCGCATGTGGATACGTGCACACATGTCCACACACACACACACACACACACACACACACACACACACACACACTTGTGGACTTGTGGCTCTGGCTGGCTGAGCTTGCCTGTGAGAATCCGCACCATTCTATTTTGGAAATGTCAGGTTTTGGCTTGTGATCAACGAGGAGGGGAACATGGTCACTGCTCGACAGGAACCCCGGCTGGTCCTGATTTCCCTGACCTGTGATGGCGACACCCTGACTCTCAGCGCGGCGTACACGAAGGACCTCCTGCTGCCCATCAGGGCGCCCCCCACAAATGCACTGCGCAACTGCAGGTAAGTGGAGCAGGCTTCTGCCTGCAGGAGTTAGTACCTGCAGTGCTTTTCTCTTTAGTTTTTAGCATTTGCTTTTACAAATGATTTTTTAGTCAGTTTGCAGAATAAAGAATAAATTTCATTATGGTATTTTCATAGATATGTGTTATTGTATTTTGTGCATATTTTCCCTCCTTCCTTCCTCTTCTTGCTGACCTCCTTCCTCCTCCTAGATAATCCCCCTTCTGCATTCCTAGCACATGTATATATGCATACATATGATATATGTGTATACGATGTGTATGTATGTTATGCATATGTATATATGCAAGTTAAGTATCTGTATAAGTATATGATATATATTTGTATGTATTTGTGTATATGGTATATATTTATATGTGTGCATATGAATATGGTATATATGGATATATATAATATATGGCATATATATGTATAGTATACGATGTATATGTAAATTTATATATATGTATATGCATATTAAGTATGTGTATAGGTGTATGGTGTATATTTATATGTGTATGTATATATTGTGTATATTTATATGTGCATATGTATACACAGTATATATATGATAAATGGCCTATGTATGTATATATATATGATGTATATGTGTATGTATGTGATGTATGTGTATATGGTATGTGTATGTGTGCATATGTATGAGAAGTTTGCATGTGTGTATATGATGTAGATGTATCGGACGTATGTGTATACATACATCTAGATCCCACATACAGGAGAAAGCACAAGCTATCTTGTCTTCTCTCCCCAACTTTTGGGCCCTTCTCTCCATCACAGACGCACCTGTGTCTAGATTCAGAACTCAGTCTCTCAGGAGGTTATTTAGAGTGGGTGGAAGTGGACTGTGTGCAAACATTAAACACCACGATGCAGCAATGCCTTCCCTGCACAAACATTATACAACATAAGTTTGTACCTTGTCATTAACCATCATTTCTACTTATGTAAAGAACAGTTACGAAACTTGCAGTGTGCTGTGAGCTTTACATGTTTTATAGTATAAGGTGTGCTCGTGTATTATGATTACAGAATAGACACTTTTCCAGGGTCGAGTATTTGGTTCATGAAATCAAAATACAACATGGTGTGGAATCACTGGGGGGCCAGGGCCCTAATAACTTCTACTATTCACTGAGCACATCCCTAACCTAAGAATTGCTTGCACGATGTCCCTAAACTTCACACCTAAGCTGTGCTTTTTTTTGGTATGTGTATGGGTGTACATGTGTGTAGGTGTACATGTGTGTGGGCGTACACGTGTGTGGGCGTACACGTGTGTGGGCGTACACGTGTGTGGGCGTACACGTGTGTGGGAGAACACGTGTGTGGGCGTACACGTGTGTGGGCGTACACGTGTGTGGGAGAACACGTGTGTGGGCGTACACGTGTGTGGGCGTACACGTGTGTGGGCGTACACGTGTGTGGGCGTACACGTGTGTGTGGGCGTACACGTGTGTGCGGGCGTACATATGTGTGGGCGTACACGTGTGTGGGCGTACATGTGTGTGGGCGAACATGTGTGTGGGCGTACATGTGTGTGGGCGTACATGTGTGTGGGCGTACATGTGTGGGGGCAGTACATGTGGGTGTGGAAGGACGTGTGTGGCGTACATGTGGTGTGGGCGTACATGTGTGTGGCGTACATGTGTGTGGAGAACATGTGTGTGGGAGAACACGTGTGTGGGCGTACACGTGTGTGGCGTACACGTGTGTGTGGCGTACACGTGTGTGGTGCGTACACGTGTGTGGGCGTACATGTGTGTGGGCGTACACGTGTGTGGGCGTACACGTGTGTGGGAGAACATGTGTGTGGGCGTACATGTGTGTGGGCGTACATGTGTGTGGGCGTACATGTGTGTGGGCGTACATGTGTGTGGGCGTACATGTGTGTGGGAGAACATGTGTGTGGGCGTACAGTGTGTGTGGGCGTACATGTGTGTGGGCGTACATGTGTGTGGGCGTACATGTGTGTGGGCGTACATGTGTGTTGGGTTACATTGTGTGGGCGTACATGTGTGTGGGCGTACATGTGTGGGTGGGAGAACATGTGTGTGGGCGTACAGGTGTGTGGCGTACATGTGTGGTGGGGTGTTACAGGTGTGTGGGCGTACATGTGTGTGGGCGTACTTGTGTGTGGGGAGGACGTGTGTGGGTGTCAGTGTGTGGGGCGTACATGTGTGTGGGGCGTACATGTGTGTGGGCGTACATGTGTGTGGGAGAACACGTGTGTGGGAGAACACGTGTGTGGGCGTACACGTGTGTGGGCGTACACGTGTGTGGGCGTACATGTGTGGGCGTACACGTGTGTGGGCGTACACGTGTGTGGGCGTACATGTGTGTGGGCGTACATGTGTGTGGGCGTACATGTGTGTGTGGGCGTACATGTGTGCGGGCGTACATGTGTTGGGGCGTACAGTGTGTGGGGCGTACATGTGTGTGGGCTACAGTGTGTGGGCGTACATGTGTGTGGGCGTACATGTGTGTGGGAGAACATGTGTGTGGGTGTACATGTGTGTGGGCGTACATGTGTGTGGGTGTACATGTGTGTGGGCGTACATGTGTGTGGGCGTACATGTGTGTGTGGGAGGACGTGTGTGGGTGTACATGTGTGTGGGCGTACATGTGTGTGGGCGTACATGTGTGTGGGAGAACATGTGTGTGCAGGAAGTGCATAGAAGAGGGCACTTGAGTGTGTGTGTCTGTGGAGGCCCAGAAGTGACACTGGGAATCATTCTCAATCGCTCTCCCACCTTATTGCTTTGCTCTGGGGTTCCCCAGGCTCCACCTTCCAGGACCAGAATCACAGGCTGCTACCATTTCTGTCCAGTATTTTTATGTGGACTCTGGGAATCCAAACTTAGGCCCTTTAGCGTGTGAAGCAAAGGCTTTAAGCCCTGAATCATCTCCCCAGCCCCTAAGTTGTGCTCTTATTCCCACTTTGTAGAAGGGAAAACAGACTCAGAAGAAATAAAAATCACCGAGGTGCTAGAGTCGGACATTCAGAGGAAGCGGTTGTACACCAGAAAAGTCGCCGGATTCCTTCTTGCTTTCCCAGGCTCCAGGCACTTAGAGAATATGACCGAGAATTAGGTCAAACCACCAACTTGCCTTTAAATCAACGTAGACATTTATATTTCAAAAGGGAACTTTACATGACTATCTGTATATTTTGTCAAGTGCTAAAGGTAGCTGAAACTAGGAGTGCAGGGCGTCCAGTGCTAGACTTATCCAGCCACAATTCACTTATCTGGTCACAATTCACTTATCTGGGTCACAATTCACTGACCTCCAAAGTGCTGGGATTGCAGGTGCAAGCCAGCTCCCAGCTTAGCTGGAAACAGTTGCCTACAGAAGTCCCTGGACCCAAGGTTCTGCTTTTACTGTGTTAAAACAGGCGACTACTAAATGTTGCTCAAAGCTACAGATACACCGTGAAGCTGAAGAGCATGACTTTTCCCCATGGAATGTCGCTCCCAAATGCCACAGTGTGTGTATGTGCGGGCGAGGGCAGTTCTTGCTTTAGGAAACAGTGTTCTACTTACAGCTCTTATTTCTGAATAACTGTGAAATATGTGCACCCCCAAACCTTCTGGTCCACAGCCACTTGCTAGAGGAGGGTAGAGGACTCAAAACTGATAAATCATAAGTCAACTGGATTTTTACTGTTGCAAAGTGCATTTTAGACTTAAAGGATATTGTCATATTTGTTTCTAACCATCACAATGATGCTTGTTTACTGAAATTGGTTTTTCAGTAACCATATGAAGATTTCTGGTTGCTCCCCAGCTGGGTGGACCAAATTTCGGAGGAACACAAGTCTATTTTGTGCTGATTTAGCAGTGTTCTAAGAACTCGATACTTTTCCGATGATTCTTCTTGCTTTATCTTTCCTGCTTCAGGTGGGGAGACACAGGTGTATCCGAGTTGTTTTTACCAGTAGGCAAAGTGAGACTTCACAGGGCGCTTTGGATTTCCTTTGGGTTCATGTAGTGGGTTCTGGGGCGGGGCTGAGCTAAAATGAGGCACTCGGATCACAAAGGGATCATGTCACTGTTGGACTGTGCGACTTTCGTGATCCGTCCAAGGGCGGTGCATTAGCGTGTCCAGCTCTTCCAAGCGGTGCCCACGAGGCCTATGCCCTGTCCCCGCTGCAGGGTGCAAGGGCTGGACGTGCAGGGCAGGGATTGTGGCGAGGCGGCGGCCGAGTGGCTCACCAGTTTCCTGAAGACCAAGCCTTACCGCCTGGTGCACTTCGAGCCCCACATGCAACCTAGAAGCTCGCAGCGAATGGAGCCCCCCTTCAGGTCCACAGACCAGGTGAGGGGGCGCGGGCTTGGTCTGAAGCTGGAGGGCGGTTGGGCACACACAAGAGGCGTTATCCCTGATGAACTCAATCCTGTCTTTTCTGGGTAACCCCCAGGCCTCTTGGACTCAAATAGGCAGAAAGCCAGCCCCTGACATGAGAGTGACTTGAGCCGCTGAGGTCACAGCCCGGGGTTGGCCACCAGTGGGGAGAGGAGATTATTTGTTCAACGTGGCCACACTGGGAGGAAGAGCAGAGGTCTAGTGAGTCCCCGGTCTGTCTTCAGGGTCCTATGACGTTTAAATGGCAGGCAAGAGGTCTGCCCAATAGCAGTCCAGGTCTAGCTAGGCATGGTCCTGCCCCCTCCTGACTGTCTAGCTAGTTCCTCCTGCAAGGTGGTCTGAGGAGTTGTCGGAACCACGTGACATCTTTCTTGAAGACAAGCTCCCCGTCTGGCTGGTGCCACACCTCCAGCCTTTCCTTCTTTCTCCTGAAGGAACATTCCAGCTTCTTGGGGACCGGTTTTGGTAGTAACTGAAAGGAAGGGCATGTGTTCCCCTGGAGTATCTTTGTTCCTGCTGTTTGTGTAAATGTTCTGGTATCAGCCAGCGGCCTGTACTAATCTTTTGATGTCTTTCCCATTCGATTCTATTACTGTACATGGAGCCCACAAATTTTCATTTTCTTGGAATTGCGTGTCAGCCTGCATTGTGCAAGTTGGAGTGGGTGTAGAGATCCACAGACTTCCCGTGATCCTATTGTCCTTAAAGGATTATAGCCGCAGGGATGCGTCATGAAGTAGACTTGGTAGCACCAGGAACTTTAATCATTAAAAAAAATAATTAGGGTCAATGAATTGGAAGGTTCTATAAAGATAGGCATCTGTGGAATTTGTGAGCGTTTTAAGCAAATGTAATAAAATCACTGAGTGGGAGATCTTGTTAAACTCTGGAAAGATCGGTGGCTTAGAAAGGTGATGTCCCCAAGGGCTCGTGTCTAGCGACTGCAGGACCCTAAGGTTATGCATATATGCTTTGTGCCACTCTGTAGCTCTGCAAGGCAAGCTGCATGTCTAGGAGAAGAACTGGGGGTGAAGGGGGAGGAGAAGAGAAAGAGAGGCAGGGGGCAGGCCCCCCCATGTCCCTTCCTCGATGTTTCTGTGGCCCATCTTACACCGCATGTCCGTCCCTGGCAGGTGGCCTACTCGGACGCCAGCCCATTCCTGGTCCTGTCGGAAGCCTCGCTGACGGATCTGAACTCCAGGCTGGAAAAGAAAGTAACAGCGTCTAACTTCAGGCCCAATATCGTCATCACAGGATGTGGCGCTTTCGAAGAGGTTTCCTTCGCCTCCTTCCTTCCATTCTTTCTAAAGGCGGGGCAGTTACTGCTGGGCGTGGGCATGGCTGTCTGTCATCCCAGCGCTCCTGAGGTGGAAGCAGGAGGGTCAGAAATTCCAGGCCAGCCCTTCTTCCTTCCTTCCTTCCTTCCTTCCTTCCTTCCTTCCTTCCTTCCTTCCTTCCTTCCTTCCTTCCTTCCTTCCTTCCTTCCTTCCTTCCTTCCTTCCTTCCTTCCTTCCTTCCTTCCTTCCTTCCTTCCTTCCTTCTTTCCTTTTCTCGCTCTTTCCTTTCTTTTAATATTTTTTAATATTTTATCTATTTTGTGTGAGTGTGTGTGAGTGTGTGTGTGTGTGTGTGTGTGTGTGTGTGTGTGTGTGTATCAGAAGATACTGTGTGTCCCTGTGGAAAACCAAGGGTGACTTCAAGAATCATCCTGGATTGCTTCTACCTCCTTCTTGCTTCACTCTGGGATTTCCCAGGTTCTGCCCACTAGGGCTGGAAGTGCAGGTCCCACCATTTCCGCCTGGCATTTTTACATGGACTTGGGATGCAAACTCAGGACCTTCTGCTTGGGAGGCAGAGTCTTAACCCCGGAGCCATCTCTCCAGCCCCAGCCCTCATTTCAGAGAATGTTCAAGGACTGCATGGACGATAGGAGGCTCTGACTCAAAACGACAACATGGAGCAGTCATCAATATTGGTTTAGAGTATCCTGAAGGTTGCACGACGTGCTGTCTGTACTGCACAGTGCTTCAGTTTTGGGGTTTGTTGTTAGTGCAGACTCGTGTGTGGAAGGTGCGTGTAGATGTGAGGCCGAAACAGTTGTTTAAGGTCTGAATCTTATGGGGAGAATTCTGAGAAGGTAGCTGAGCCGCTGAGCTAAATTCACTCAGCCTGGGATACGTGATCTGTATTGCCTATGGGGCAAACCACGCATGTACCGGGTCTTACTTAACCTGGGTTTCTAATCCAGCAGTGACTCCCTGTGAATGAGGATCGTGTGTGTGTGTGTCTGTGTGTGTGTGTGTGTGTGTGTGTCTGTGTACAGCTGGAGAAACTGTTGCTTATAAACTTGATAGCACTGTCCCTGAATCCTTCCAGGGCCCCTCCAGTGGGTTCCCAGGTGTCACAGGACGATTAGCGTGGGGCACTCCATTGCTGGATTCCAAGGTCCATGTGATATATATATCTATAGCAGCCTGTGCGTAGTTGGTCATTTTCTCCCTAATCTTCCAGTTGGTAGCCTGGACGTCAGAGCCTTAAAGGGCAGGTCGTGACTCCATATGCGCTCACGGCACTGAATAGAGAGTCCTGATGCGGATACAGCACATTCCTCCCACACCTGCTTGGGCCAGCGCAGTGCTTGCCACCGAAGCTTGTCCATCTTGGCCCCAGAGAAACCAGCCAGGCAGGTTCTCGCTGAAGGTTTGCAGTGCAGCGCACTTACGTGGCTCGCATTCCTCACAGAAGCCTGGCGACTCTCTCTTCGCACAGTGGAGAAGAGAGAGGCAAAGGGAGGGAAGAGAGATGGCTTGCTCGGGCTATCCCACGGCCAGAAGTGGAGAAGCTGGGGTTTCAATCCAGATTGCACATGAGCCCAGAATGGTTCAGAGAATTCTAGGACCTTCGTGGAGTGGGGACACCCGAACCCTAATCTCCTCCTTCAGTAACTGCTTCCACAACCCAGGACAGGTCACCAAAACCCCCACCCCCACCCCCTCAGCTTCTGCTCCTTACACTTGGAAACCGTGGGTCATTTCAACCCACCCCTCCTGCCCTGGGAGCTGTGAGAAGCAAAGTTAAAGAAAAGCTCTAGGACCAAGGACTGCAGAGAGCGGGAAATGTGAGCTCATGGGGTCCGCCTCCCTGGATACCCCGTGACACACTGTCCCCATCACAAACAGTGTGACAGCAGTATGCAGCCTCTAGCGACTTCCCATCTTTCTGAAGGTCCACACCTCTTCTCCATTCACATCCTCCTTCACCTCCCCCAGCTGGTTTGCCAGACTTTATTTCCAAAGAAAAACCTCCATTAATTGCAAACTGGACCTTGAAACATAAAATAATATTGCTTCTTGTCTCTGAGTCATCTAGATTCTTTCCCTGGGTTCTCTTTAGAACCCCAGTGTTTTCAAAGCCCAGGTTAAAAGTCAGGTTTGAGAAGTCAGCTCTACCGGCCAGCTGGGACCTTCTGGGCCTTGCTCATTCCAGGCCTGTTCTGGTTCAGAAGCGAGTCTCCAGCTCGGCTCCCATGGGCTCTTAATTCCCAGGGTTCAACACAGGCTGGGCAAGGTATGCGCTCAATAAACGGAGTAGTTTCTTCTCCCCCACCTCTCTTGGCCAATAGGTACTTTCCTTATGGTGGAATTGCAACCTTGATTTTCTGTGACTCAAGCAGTAGTTTTTATTTCCCCGAGGAAAGGCTCTGGAAACATTTCTGTAATTCATGGTGATCATTCCCTGGAGGGAGCCTTCATTTCTCTCCTTCGTGGTAACACTTGTCTTGTTACCACCACAGCGCCTCCTGGTGGACAATGTTCATAGCACAGGCAGAAGTTGCGCTGTTTTTTTTTTTTTTTGACTGTGGAGAAACATCATGATTTAAACTGAAACAAAGCCAAGAAAAGCAAACGTCACTCCGTACCTATCTCAAGAATAACGTTTGCTACTGGAATTAAAATTCTGAATTTACACGACTTTGCTGCTGCTCAGCTCCTGACCAGCAAAGGGCAGGTGTCTCATCCCTAAATGTGAAGTTAGGAGGATGAGACACCCGCCCTTTGGTGGTGTCTCCAATCCTTGACAGCCTGGAACTTTTCTCTGAAGATGAGACACTCAGGCACGTGGACCATGTGTCCTTGATGCCTTCCTTATTTTATTTTATTTTATTTTATTTTATTTTATTTTATTTTATTTTATTTTATTTTATTTTATTTTATTTTATTTTATTTGGGCTGGGACGGGGGTTTGCGAATAGAAGCCATAGCCCCAAGGCATGCTAAGTATGTGCTTTCCCAAAGAGTCCCACACCCACCTCTGCCCTCCCCATCTCCACCTCTGTCCTCCCCACCTCTGCCACCTCTGCCCCTTCCCTTTCCACCTTCCCCTCTCTCCCATTCCCCAGGCTTGCTCTTACTTTAACGCCTACGTCCCCTGGCTGGGCGCCCCACCCTCTGCCTTCTGACCCTGGATCCCTGTCTCTATTCCACAGCGCTCTCCAGAGCAGAGCATCTTGGGTGTGGCCCGCTCACAACGGGATCCCCCGCCTCCCGTCACGGATGGTCCTCTGGGCCCCTTGAGGAGCTGCCCTTCCACCTGCCCTGCCCAAGGCACAGCAGGGCCAGCACCCCACCTCTCTGCTCCCCGACGGTGTTCACAGCAGAATGCTTTGCTCGAGTCTTCTGGGTTCTCGTTGTTTTCATTCTGTATTCACGTATAGCAGTTTTACAGAACAACAACGTTCCCTGTGATGGTCTCACGTATTTATGACACACTCCATCATATTCACCTCTTCTTTGCTCTCTCTCATCCCTTGGAACTTTCAGTTCTTCCTGCTTCCTGGGGGGCTCAGTTCACTGAGTTCTTGCACTTGTCATCCCCCACCGCTGGTCCTGAGGGGCGTCTCTCGGCTGGGGGGTCCGGATGAGAAACAGAGCTACCACCAGGACATGGTGACTTGGGGCTGGTTCAGGACAGGTGCCGTGTGTCCCACTTGGCTATGATGTGGCCGAGGACCACACTGAGCTTCTGAGCCTCCTTGAACCCGGGGCCCCATGCATGTTGGGCAAGCCCTCTGCCAACTGAGATACAGCCCCAGCCCTGTTTGTTTTGAGAAGGTTCTCTATAGAGAGCTCAGGCTGGCCTCAAATTACGATCCTTCTGCCTCAGATTCCAGGCGTGTGCCACCATGCCCAAATCAACTGATTTAAGGTTCTTTTTAAAAAATGAGAGAGAGAGAGGGGCCAGAGGCATGTGGGTGACCCTTGGTCTCTTGGGGCTGCGGTAGGAGTCGGCCATCTTGGGTGTGAGTGAAACTCTTGTGTCCTCGAGTGACCCTTGGGTTGTCCCGGGGTGCTCATGGGAGCTTGTCCTTCCCTCCTAGGACTCTTGGGACGAGATTCTTATCGGGGCCGTGGAGTTCAAGAGAGTGATGGCTTCTTCCAGGTAAGATCTTGACGGTCGTCCGCAGGTGGGGACGGGGTCTCTGCCTGCCTCCCCTCCCCCCAACGCTCTGCGTGCGTCTCTAGGTGCATTTTGACCACCGTGGACCCAGACACCGGCATCATGGACAGGAAGGAGCCTCTGCAAACGCTGAAAAGGTAGAAATTGGGGGTCCTGAGGGCCTCTTCCTGGGAGGGAAGCCATCTCCCTCACGTAGTATTCATAAGAGGGGAAAATCCACACCCACTCAGCCTGCTATAGGGGTCCTGGCCTCCACTAACTGACAAACAGGTGCTTTGAGCATTAAAATGGCTACTGACATGCACATTTCATTGTTATTTTTGTTTTGGTTTAGAATCTGTGGTTCCTATACATTAACTGTTGAAAAGACTGCTTAGATATTTTGGCAAACATAATTATATATTGAATATTAGCTGCTACCCCCATTCACTATACGTCATAATGGTGTTTATACAAGACATGTCAGAATATGTTAGTGTGAATGTGTAAGGGTGAGGAAGATGGGGAGGGATAGCTTGTAGGAGTCAGTTTTCTCTTTCCATCTCATGGGTTCTGGGGATGCAACTCAGGTCACGTGGCACCCTCCACAGCAATGAGCTAAAATAAATTTTATTTACGGCTCATGATTCAAATAAGTCAGGCAATTATTTTTTTGAAAAAATGCTTAGTTTTTTCCTCTTATATTTTCTGCATTTATGTATTCATTTCACAATGGGTGTGGAGTGCTCTGGGGCTTGACCTCAGGTTGCTGGGCTAGCGCCTTTATCTGCTGAGCTCTCCTGTCAATCCTGCTGCATTATAACAAGGATAATATATGCATCATTGAAGGAAGCACGGCAAAGTCTTGATAAATACAATCCGGGTGGTACTTACGTGGATGGTCACAGTATTATTTTTTCTGTGTTTTTTTTTGTGGGTGTGTATAGGTGTGAGTGTGTCAGTATGTGTGGGTAAGTGTAGGTGTGTGTCAAAGAGGGCACTGTGTGTGCCTGATGAGGCCAAGGGCAATTTTGGGAATCATCTTGGATTGCTCTACCTCCTTATTGTTTTGCTCTGAGGTTTCCCAGGCTCCGCCTTCCAGGATGGGAAACACAGGCCCCCATCATTAAGGCTTAACCCCTGGTCATCTCTCCAGCACCTGTTTGTTCTCTTTTTATGCTTGCTTTGAAGGCTGACCTTGAACTCACTTTGTAACCTCGACTTGAGATCCTCAGGCCTCAGTTTCCCAAGCAGCTTGGACGGCAGGGCTGGTCATCAGGTCTGGCCCAGGGAAACAGAGCAGAACCAGATGATGCTGTGTGCAGGTCCAGTGAGTGGGGAGAGGATCTTGATGCCCCCCCCCATGTGTTGATTGGACTTCCACTCCCCGGGGGTCTACAAGGCGCTGGTGCTTGTGGCCTCTGAGCCCCTGTGCGTGTTTAGCTGTTCTTCTGCTTCGTCAGTCCCTCCCTCCACGGGAAGGCTGTGTTTATATAAAGAGAGCGATGGACCCAGAACACAAAGCAAGGGCAGGAGAGGGGGCTCACCAGAGGCCACATACCCCCTGATGGTCTGCAGGCTTTACGAAGGACAGTCGGGCCCTAATTGCTTCTAATTCCTGGGGAGACAGCACAGCCGGCCTAGGTGTCTTCTCCTATCTCTCCCTGAGATTTAAACTGTCACGGGGAAAGTGATTTATGCTCTTCCCAGGACAGGTGGTCATAAATCGGGCTGGGCCCAGCATGTCTCATGAATCACAGGGCAAAGAGCACCCAGTCGCATCAACAGCCGCCTCTTCGGGCTGTGCTATGGGCGTCCCTGCGAGTTGCTGGTGCCTGGGAGCTGGCCTGCTGGGGCCATGCTAGACAGGGACCTCTGTGCCGCTGGCCACCTCCATGGTCAGAGTCCAGCCAGGCAAAGTGAAGAAAGGGGGAGGAAATAATGGCAGACTAGAGGCACGGGGAGCACAGAAGGTGGGTTTATTCTTCTATTTCATTTCATTTTATTGTACAAGACCCCAGAAGGTCCTTGTACAGGCAGCAAGCATGCGCTGTCTGCCAGAAGGTCGCTTGCATGCAAGCATGCACTGTATGCCAGCAGGTCGCTTGCATGCACGCATGCGCTGTAATGCCAGCAGGTCGCTTGCATGCAAGCATGCACTGAAAGCCAGCAGGTCGCTTGCATGCTGTTCCCCACTCCCCACCACCTACCTCCCCTTCCTCCTCTCCTCCTGTTCATCCCTCTTGTTCCCCAGTTTCATTATTCCTTTCCTGTCATCTGTGCATATATAATTTTTATGTATATGTCAACTCCAGCTCTCAGTGTGAGAGTAGACATGAAATGTTTGTTTTTTGGAGAATGACTTAATTCACTTAGTACGATTATCCCCATTCCTGTCCATTTTTCTGAAAACAAGCACAACTTCCTTTTTCTTTGTGGTTGAAAGAAGTCCATTGCGTGTACAAGCCACACTTTCTATCTTCAGCCATTGTGGATGGCGCCATGATAAGGACCAGTGTGTAAGTGTCCCTGGTCCACGTCAGCTTGGAGCCATTTGGGTGGACACTCCGGAGTGGTACAGCTGGGTCGAGTGGCAAATCTAGCTTTCATTTTTGGAGGTGCCTCCACAGTGGCTGGGATCATTTTCATCCTCACCAGCAATGTGTAAGGGTTCCCTTCTGTTAACCTCCTCACCAGCACTTGTCATTGGTTTATAATGCTTTCCACAGAAATACACTCAGCAAACTTATAATGGATTTCACTAGGACATCTTCACACAGGAACATACTGTGTTTGATCATATTCAGCTCTTCATTCCCTCTCTAACCCTTCTCCCACTTCTACTGATAGTCTTCCTCTTCCCACCTAGTCCTCTCCCACTTTCATGGTGTGTGTGTGTGTGTGTGTGTGTGTGTGTGTGTGTGTGTCCCAATGAGTTTCATTAAGGCTGCTTAGCATAGCAAGAGTGATGGGTCATTACAGGCACCTGGGCAACTTACTAGTGGCTGTACCACTGAAGAAAACATCTCTTCCCTAGCAACTACAACTGCGTGTAGCTCCTCAGAGAGGGGTGGAGCTGCGTGAGTCCCTCCCCCTCCCTGTGCAGTGCTCTCTGCAGAGTGCTGGCAGGGAATGCTCAGACCAGTTGTGTGCAGGTCGTCACAGCTGCTGTGCTGTGCAGTGACAGTGCATGCCCGGAAAACAGCACCCCACAGCACCCTGCTCCATCCTCCCGCTCTTCTATTCTTTCCACCCTCTCTTCTGTGATGTTCCCTGAGTCTTGAGGGGGAGCACGAAGATGTCCCATTGATGCCGGAGCATTCAGCAGTCGCTTCTTCTCAGCACTTGGGCCAGTTGTGAATCTCTGTGGTTCTTGCTGCTCATTGCAAGAAAGAAACTTCTCTGGAAAAGATGGCAGCAGTAATAGACCCTGGTGGTAAACGTGTATTTAGAGGGCAACTTGACAGACATTGTAGAACAACAGCTGCAGCTTCTCCAGTAGGGTTTATAATTTCTACAGCCGTGGGTAGGTATTTGATCAGGTTTACAGTACCAGCTGTGTATTTCCTCCTGTGGAGTGGGCCTGGATCCCAGTCAGCAAGCTGTTGATCTACTGCACCAGCGGCACATCCCACTGATAGTCAGCAGCGCATCTGTGGCACATCCCGCTGATAGTCAGCAGCGCATCTGTGGGCACATCCCACTGATAGTCAGCAGCGCATCTGTGGGCACATCCCGCTGATAGTCAGCAGCGCATCGGTGGGCACATCCCACTGATAGAGCGCATGGGGTCCCACTGTAGCAGCGCAGGCACAAGTGGCATCGTCCACATCCAATGATAGTCAGCAGTGCATTGTGGCACATCAGATGTTCAGCAGCCACATGTCGTATGGTCAGCAGGACAGTGGCAGTCTCACATCTCAGCAGTGCCTGCGGTCCAGCTAGTAGACGTGGCGGCTTCTTCCCAGGCTGCATAACCCTTCCTTCTGTATTATGGGATCAGCCAACAAGGGAGAATCTTCCAGCTCATTTCTAGCTTGATGTCTGTGCATCCTGAAATGAAAGCTTGTAATGCCTTCAGTAGTAGATATTATTTATTTAATTCCTCTTTTTCTTTATTTGTGTGTGTGTGTGTGTTGTGTGTGTGTGTGTGTGTGTGTGTGTATCAGAGGGCACTGATCTGGGATCCAAATTTAGCTCCTTCTGCTTGTGAGGCAGAGTCTTAACTCTTGAGCTATCTCTCCAGCCCAGATTTATTTATTTATTTGAAGAGAGAGAGAGAGAGAGAGAGAGAGAGAGAGAGAGAGAGAGAGAGAGAGAGAGAGAGAGAGAAATGATACATAGGTGGAGGTCAGAGGACAACTTTTAACTTGCAGAAGTCAGCTCTCTAACAGCGTGCGCTGCTGGGGATTGATCTTAGGTCACCAAGGTTTTGAGCAGGCACCTTACCTGCTGAGATCTATCTCCCTGAGCCCTTTCCGTGTGATTCTTCTGCTGGGCAGGTAACTGCAGTGATAATTATGTGGGTTGTTGGGGGGTCTCTGTGGGGCCTTCCTGACCATGTCTGCTTTCTTGATGATCGCCCTCCTGACTGGTGACATGGCATCTGTTCCTTCTTAAAGGAGATTAAGGTAGATATTGCCCAGGAGGGAGCTGCCAGGGTGTGCCGTGGTTGCCCCAGTAGACAGACTGCAGCATGTTTACTGTCAAGATGCTCTGAGGCTTCGCCAGAGCTTGAGAACATTGGCAAGCACCACACACACCATTACCTACGGCTTTGCTGTGCTGAGCAGAAGGCCTGAGGACATGAGGTGGTCATCGTGTTGGAGAGAACCTCCTCTGTCACAGTTAGGACAGGTGTCAATTCGATGGTTGGGGTTGAGCTCTGGGCACATTTGTGGGGAATTGGTAATTGAGTTAAAGCCCAGATCAAACCTGCAGGAGACCATCTAGTTGATGGGACTAGACCCTGGACAGGTGAAAAAAAACACAGCAAGGTGTTGAGGAAGTTGGCATCCTTCTGTACATTAGGCCAGACATGCTGGTCTGGGAAGTAAGGATCGTCCCTCTCTCAGCCATTATGTGAAGATGGTGTGGCCAGTTCCCTCGGGCCCTGGGTAATGCTGAGGAACGTACCCAGGAATCGTAAGAGAAAATTAAACCCCTTGCTTCCTTAAGCTGTCTGGTGGTAATTTATCAGCAACAATGCAGGGTAACTACAATCGACTTTACCACTTACTACCAGCAAGTTTCTTATATTCTTTTTTTTCTTTAAAAAATCTGCTTGCTTAATTATTTACACTATGTATACTAATGACAAACACTGTTAATCAGTCTTTTTACATCCAATTTTCATTCTATTCTTTTAGTGTTTTATACTGAATGGAGCGAGTTTATGATATTTTCACATCTTGATCCCCGATCCCACCCCTTTGCCTCTTCCTGTC
The DNA here is from genome assembly GCA_023101885.1 of Typhlomys cinereus. NCBI lineage: Eukaryota > Metazoa > Chordata > Mammalia > Rodentia > Platacanthomyidae > Typhlomys > Typhlomys cinereus. The sequence goes on along the minus strand of JALPQD010000093.1, from coordinate 3,217,198 downwards.
ACAGCCCTTCTCCTTCCCTGCCACCCTCCCTCCTGTGTTCCTGTCTGTTTGTGTGAGTCGCCCACTGAATTTCATCTGGGTGCCTTTGGTGGCTTGGGCTGGCATGTGAATCATAGATCAGTGGGCAGACCATTGAGAAAAGCGTCTTCCTTTCCCCACATCAGGATTAACCCTCTTCAGCCCCTCAGAGAGGTGTGGTCCCCTTGAGTTCTTCATCCTTTCATGTCGATAGGGCGATTCCCATGCAGATCTTAGGGAAATACACACAGCTGCAGTAATTCATGGGTGGAACCCTGTCGTGTCCAGGAGATAGTCTTTTTTTTCTCCACATTTTATTTTTTTCCTAATCATACAAGTTCAATAAGTACCCCCATCCTCTCTCTCCCCCTCTCTCCATCATGCCCTATTGCATTCTCCCCCTTCTCCCCTTCCTTTCACCCCCTTTCTTCCTCCCCCTCTCCCAGTGCCTCCCCCTTCCTCCCTCCCATCTCCCAGAACACAGGAGGTAATTTCTTAACCAGTCTTTTTTTAAAAAAATTATTTGTTAAGGTGTGTGTGAGAGAGAGAGAGAGAGAGAGAGAGAGAGAGAGAGAGAGAGAGAGAGAATACCCACGTATGCCAGGGCACACTGGTAGAGATTAGAAGACAACAGAAGTCAGTTCTGTCTTTCTACCATGTGGGCTTCTGGGCATTGAACTCCGGTTGCCACACACACACACACACACACACACATGGACATGGCAGTCCTGGGGTGAACTCCTAGCACTGTAGCCCTGAGCGACACGTAACTCAGCATGCTTAGGTTCCTGAAGTTTCAGTTCCTTTATTGGAAGCAACCGAATTGACATCCCCTCTAGCCACTGAAATAAGGTGGCAAGTGTGGTTCTCAGCAGATGAGAAGATATCACAGCCCACCAGGCCCGGGCACACTGGTCATTGGAAGTCTTATGCACTTGATACTTTTGGAGAGCAGGAGACTCCAGAAGATTTTCCATTCTCAGAAGTTGCCTTCCATGAGGCCTATCCTGACTCCATCCGTAGCCAGAGACATGGCAGCCTCTGTGCCCCCTTCCCTCAGCGTTCACAGTGTTGCCTGATTCCACCCTGACCACGGACACAGACTATGAGACCCCAGAAGGGGCCTGTGCACTGGGGCTCCCTGAGGCTGTGTGATCTCCCTGTGAGGACTGGCCAGAGACCCCACCTTAGTCACCAAGTAGAGTAAACCAGGCAACACGAATCCTGAGTGTCTTTCCTGACCCATTCCCGGTCCTCTCTGTACAGATACAGACCTCTGGCTGGGGTGGCACGTTGTTGGCTTTGCTTTTGCAGTGCTGGGGGATGGAACATAGAGTGTCGAGCGACCAGCGTGCTAGGCAAGTGCTGTACCCCTCATGCTCCTACCCAGCCTCTTGGATGCCTCTGCTTAAGATAAATGACCTGCTTTCTGGCCTCCAGCTCATCGGAGTAATTGAGTGTTCTGTAGTCATTGAAATGAAATTCATGGAAAATTTCAAGTGGTGGAGGTTCACTCCGGTAATCTGAGTACGCTGGAGGCTGAGGCAGAAAGATTGCTGAAAATTTGAGGCCAGCTTGGGCTAAATAGAAAATTCTAGATCTGTCTGGGCTATAGATTGAAGATATATCCTAAAAACTAAAACAAAAGTGATATTAACCCCCAAAGAACCTACACATAATATACATACACACAAGAAGTTGTAGCCTGGGGTACATTTAGACCATGCACAAAACCACTAACGTCCACTAGGGGCCGCTGGTGACCTAGTTTGGTTTTCCTCACCAGGGAAGAATCAGCGCAGGAATTTTGAAAATGCTGCTGGTCCGTCGTTCCACTGGGTTAGGTCCTGACAGGGCGGATCACCCAGGACCAATTCAACACTGTCATAGCCCTGCTATCTACACTGGCACCAGAGTGGACTGCGTCATACAAGTCAGGCGATCAAACCCACACCTTTACAAGCCAACCCTGCGCACATGTCTCACAGCCTAAAGGGACAAGTGGGGAGGGACAGGGGCCTTAGAGTGCCCCCTTCCCCCGCCGGCTGCCTGGTCAGGGAGTGGGTGGACACTGTGGCTGACCAGAAGGGCTGACCAAGAGTGGCCCAGCCTTAGGGTAGATGAATGAATTGTTGAGTCCCTTGATTTCCTCTGCTCCACAGAAAAAGGGAATCTATAAAGATAAGGATTGCAGATACGGGGCTGCAGCCCGCTGTGGCGGCATCCGCACTGTACACAGGATCTGGCCCAGTGCAGCACTTAGATTCAGAGGTGTATCGGTCACACCTCTGAGATACACCTATAGAACAACAGCGACTGGTCCCTGCCCGCGCTGCTGAATCCCGCACGCAAGCACGTGGGGTGCACAGCTTTGCCGCTAAGGTAACCAAGCCCCGTGATCCCAGACTTTAGGACAAGATCTCCCAAGTGTGATAGTTACAGGTGTCATCTTGACAACTACAACTGAGCTGTGGGCACATTTGTGAAGACTAAGAAAACTTGCATCCATCCATCCATCCATCCATCCATCCATCCATCCATCCATCCATCCTTCCATCCATCCACCCATCCTTCCATCCATCCTTCCATCCATCCATCCATCCGTCCGTCCGTCTGTCCGTCCATCCATCCATCCATCCTTCCATCCATCCACCCATCCATCCATCCATCCATCCATCCATCCATCCATCCATCCATCCATCCATCCTTCCATCCATTCACCCATCCTTCCATCCATCCTTCCATCCATCCATCCATCCATCCATCCATCCATCCATCCTTCCATCCATCCATCCTTCCTTCCTTCCTTCCTTCCTTCCTTCCTTCCTTCCTTCCACCCACCCACTCATCCATCCATCCACCCATTCATCCTTCCTTCCTTCCATCTGCCCATCCATCAATCCATCCACCCATCCATCCATCCATCCATCCATCCATCCATCCATCCATCCATCCATCCATTTCCCCAGTGGCTGGAGTATATTGGAATCTGAGACTACAGCAGGAAACAAGGCAAACACACTGGAGCCCATGATGTTCCCGGCCTGGGGAGGAGCTAGGACTCCAGAGAAGACAGAGTCATCTTTCTGTTTTCTCCACTTTTGCTGTGAAGAGCAAAATTAGAACTAGGTCGTTGCAGTGAGTTTTTCTAAGAAGCAAAGTAGAATGAAGTGAATGCTTTTGATAATAATGTTTTAGTATAAAGACAATGTAGAACTGGGTTTAGTAAGACACTGAAACAAGCCGTCCTGGTGGAGAGGAGGTGTGTGTATGTGTGTGTGTGTGTGTGTGTGTGTGTGTGTGTGTGTGTGTGTGCACGCACGCGCGCGCGTGTCTCCATGTTGCTCTCACATATCTGCTTAAGTACCTCCTCCATTGACTTCTGAAGTTTTCTGCCTTATGAACACATTCCTACTGCTCCTTCCTTAGTCCCTCTGATCTTCTTTTCTTCCCTCCTGTCTTTCCTCCTTCCCTCCCTTCCTTTTTTCTTCCCTCTCTCCTCCCTCCTCTACCCAATATGGTCTTGCTATATAGCCCGAGTTGGCCTTGAACTTACTTTTCTCTTGCTTCAGCTTCCCGAGTGCTAGAACTAGAGGTACACCCCATCACACTCAGCTCATGTGACCCTAAGAATCAATATGCTTATCCACTCAGCAAGCAACTGTGGGTCATGAATGGCCTTCAAGGTCCAGGGATGGGTGTAAGCTGGTGAGGAGACAGGCTCCCTTCTTGCTCTCCTGGGACTCCTTGTCTTAGGGAGTAAGGAGATCTGTGGCTTGAGTCTCTAGTACACAAGGAGGACAGGGCAGAAGACTAGAGGAGGGGGAATTACCACGGGCCAGATCATGGGCTGCTTCTTTGGGTCATGTGATGTCTGAACAGGACCAGGAAGAGAAGGATTATCTCACAGGAATCACCAAACTAGAGAAACAAAAGCCAGGCGAAGCACACTGGGAAGCCAGCAGAGCTCCATCCAGGTGCAGATAAAGAACAGGGTTGAAAGGTTTATAAAAGTTGGGGCCAGGTGGCCGGCCTTGCACACTGCGTGGAGGAGTTGGCGCCCAGGGACCCACTGCAGGTTTCAGAGCCCGAGAACAGTAAGACCAGAGCTTACGAAGAAGACAGGCTGGCTAAGAAGTTAGTCCATTTCAGTTCTAACGTGTCCTGCGCTTGCCAGAAACAAGCTGGTTACGAGAGCGCGTGAGAAAAAGCAAAGGAGAATCGCAGGTCTGGGGAAGCGAAGACAAGAAGAAGAGAAGAAGGGAGGGTCTCAGGGTGTGGCCAGCGCCATGGCTTAGGTGATACCTGTAGAGGAGTTGGGAGGGAAAAGGGAAGGGATGAAACGTATCCAGGTGTGTAGTATATCTCGGAATTCTAGGAAAAGAAAACTTCACAGTAGGAGAGACCTTCAGGATGTGACCAGGGTGTTCCTGCCCAGGCCAGCCGTCCTGCGACCCTCTGCAGAGGCACAGTTCTCTTGCTTCTGGCTGGGCCCCTGCTCAGTGTGGGGTGCACACTGGCTTCACCCCAGCCCCAGCCTTGTGCTGTCTCAGCCCATCCTCCTGGTCACCTCTGCCTCATACCGTCTCTCTCCTATTGCAGCTACCGCCTATGTGACCCTGCGGATCAGAAGTTATATGGAAAATCACCCCTCTTTGGACAGTATTTTGTTCTGGACAACCCAGGGACAATCAGAGTGGGAGATCCTGTGTACTTGTTGGGCTAGGAGTGGGAACAGAATGTTCTGGAGCGTCCAGCCCTTTAAAAGAAGGAGGCATCAGAGGCGTGGAGTTTCACGGCCAGCACCAGCATTTTCTTCAGGTCTGTGATTTCCAAGTTCCCTCTCTTTCCGAGTCCCTTCTATCCCACACTCTGCTTCCAAACTCCAGCAGAGAAATCCAGCCTGTCAAGTTGGACTGGGCGCCATTAAGCTTTGTAAGCTGAAGATTTTGAACATGTCCCATTGGCGATTGTGAAAGAATTCTTGTCCTGACTTCTCCATCTACCTGCCGAGAGCACATACAATCTCCATCATTTCATTACCAGTATTTCCAGAAGAGTGGGACAAAGGAGGGAAGAAGAATGGGTGAGCCGGAAGAATGTTCTAGAATGCCGTTACTCCTGCACATGGTGCATGCATGCGATGGAAATGAAGGGTCTCCCAAATAAAGCTGGAATAATGACACTTTGCCTTTGTCCTCAAACCCTAGGCTAGCTTTTGTAAAGATTCACACTCATACACACTCACACAAGCCAGAAGGATCTCTGACTTGGTGTGTAAGGTGTTCGGGTAGGATTTGGTATTTTTCTTAACAGGAGCAAATGAGCCGACCCTGAGGGGAGAGGGCGCCACCTAGTGGCAGGGAGCTCAGCCCACCTTGGGAAACATTGACAAACAATCCTGTAACTGGTGTGTGTGTGTGTGTGTGTGTGTGTGTGTGTGTGTGTGTGTGTGGCATGTGAGAGTATATGTGCTACATGTGAAGTATGTGTGCATGTATGAGTGTGTTTGGGGTGTGTGTATGATTATACAAGTGTGTGAGGTGGTTCTCCTTGGCAAGTTGTTGGCATTTGTTTTCTGCACACTTGGTTTAAAGCATTAAAATAATTATGCAATTAAGCGGGACCATCACCCTTCCCACCCCTACTGCCATATCAAACTAAACTACAGGTGGCGTGCGAGAAGGAGCCAGCAAGGAGCATTACTAACACGTCCCGTGGGACCCACAGCGGAATGCACACAGGGCTCAGGAGTCCCCATGAATATTGACTGTCTGAGAACAGATGATAGTTCAGGACCGATCAGAAACCCCTGCTTGGTGTGGTGGCTGTTGCTAGGTATTTATAGTTCATTATGAGAGGAAAGTTTTAGACCAGATTTCTAAATCCTTGTGAGACAGCTCTTTGGGTGGGGCAATGGTACTGCAGAGCGATCCTGGGACAGAAAGGCGGACCTGGACTTAGTCCACATCTCTGCCTGTGCCTTGAGGAAGAGTCCTGCTTGAGGAGCAAGATCCCAATGACCTCCAGAAGCTCTGAGCAGCTGCCAGACTTTCTGTCAGTGAGATTTAAAGGCCATTTACTTTTGTTTATTTTATATTTAATGAGTTGGTTAATGCCAAAGGCAAAACTGATGTCCCATTTATTTTGGATACTGAACATTTGCACACAATTCCACTTGAAATATAGAATCAGGACACTAGCCTATCACAAGGGAAGAGCTTACGATAGTGGGTGATGGGCATTTGGGGTCAGGCTAAAATAACTGCCCTCGGTTTGTTCCTCCCTCGCTTATTTTACAGGATGGTCTCTGTGGAGGGTTAAAGTCCAGGACTGGAGAGGTGGGTAAGGATGTGGGAAGGATTCCAATAGGTAGCTTTGAAGACTTGCTGTGTTGACATTCCACGGAAGAAGCTAAAAATTTGTAGCAAGGGAGACACATGAGACCAGAATGACGACAGGATGGAGCCTGGTGGTCCAGCATTTGGAAAGCTGAGAAAGGAGGATTGCCGTGAGTTCTAGGCCAGCCCGAGCTCACAGCAAGGTCTCTCTCTCTCTCTCTCTCTCTCTCTCTCTCTCTCTTTCACACACACACACATACACACGGATGAGATGGGCTTGGTAGAACTTGGGCAGCTGTGTGTTAACGGGCCACCTACCTCTCCTACCTTGGCTACTAACGGGGTGAGGGTGGAGGATCTAAGGAGATAGCCTGAGGGAAGGCTGCCATTTGGTGAAAGAGAATGGTGAAGTTCGAGTGAACTAGACCACCCAATGGTGGTGACTTTAGGAAACCTTTTTGTGAGGTTGCCACCAACAGTGAGGGCAAGGAAGAGATCCAGGCAGGTGCTCGCAGAACAAAGTCAAGCAATCAAGATGTAGATATTACAACCACCTTCTGCTATGAGACAGGACTCTGACACAAGCAAATTAGGGGAGAAAAAGGGACTTACTTGGCTTACAGATCCAGAGCTGACACAGTCCATTATGGCAGGAGTCACTAGCAGAAGGCGTGGCTAGAGGCGGAAGCAGGGGGCCGGGTTAAGTCACTACATCATTTGGCAAGAACATGGGAGGAGCTAGAAGAAGTAGGGCTGGGCTGTCAAACTTCAAGGCCCGCCCCTGTGGCTTCTTCCACCAGCAAGGCTCCACCTCTTAAAGGGCCACAACCTTCATACACGTTACCCCCAGCTAAAGATGCGAGCACAGGAGCTGGGGCAGGGGGAGGAGGAGGGGAGGGAGGGGCAACTCATACTCAAACCATGACAGTAGAGGACAGATCCACAGAGAATCTCCACTTATGGTGGAACCAGGTCCCATCAGGCAACCCCATCTTGGTGACAGTATTGTACATCAAAATGCATTTGGTGCATTCCCCCCCCCCCGCCCCATGATGCTCTTCGGGTACAACAGGGCACCCACGGGGTGTTGGCTGTGTCCCTTTGCGATCTTGTGGTTCCTGAATGCTGCATTTGCTGTCATTGCCCAAATCAGACTCCAGTCACCCAGCCGGGACGAGATCAAAATCCAAATGTTCTTTCTCTCTTCCTCTTCATTCTCTTTTTTTTTCTTCACATTATCTTTTGTGTGTGTGCATGTCTGTATGTGTGTGCGTGTGTGTGTGTGTGTGTGTGCGTGTGTGTGTCAGAGGGCACAGTGTGTGCCTGTAGAGGCCTAAGACAGTCTTCAGGGATCACTAGGGATTGTTCTACCTCCTCTTTACTTTTGTTCTGGAGTTTCCCAGGCTCTACCTTCCTGGGTTAGAAGAACAGGCTGCTGCCATTTCTGCCTAGTTCTTTTTTTTTTTTTACATGGAATCCAGGATCTGAACTCAGGACTTTCTACTTGTGAGTAGAGATTTACCCCCTGAGCCTCGTTGTCAATTTTTCAAAAGACAGAGTCTAACAACACATGGCCTCAGACGCACGATGACCCTCTTGCTTCAGCAGCCTCCCACGCGCGGGGACATTACCACACCCAGAAGTAGAGGCACTTTGAACCGTGCTCTGGTCAGCAAGAGGATAGTTTTCTGCTGCTGCTTTCTTGGATATGGACCCACGAGTCACGACACCATCTTAGTTACCTGGCTTTCAAGGATGAGGGATAATCTCTCCATGCCCCCGCGTCCTGGGAATTGACATCATAGAAACATTCTGGAACTATCCTTCTGTTGTCCTGGCAGTATGTCCCGTCCTCCAAGGAAAGGAATAAGGCCACATCCCTTCCTCTAACGCTGCTGTCCCGCGACACACAGCTCACGCAGAACCAGGGGAGACCCCACTCTGGTGTCACACGAGAGGAGGTGCCCTGCTGCCATGATTAGTCTTCTCAACAGCCCGAAGCTCGTGTTTTTCATCTGCCTTCTTCTGCAGCCACTTTGGAGGGTCAGGTCAAGTTTACGTCTACTTGACTAGTGGCCGGTCTAAGCATCCACCCTTGGCGGTCCTCGGTCATGCGTCCTTACCTTCCCTGGTCACTCTAGACTGTTCTTCCTCTTGTCTTGCTGGTGGAACTCCCACTTCTCGTCTCTCCCTTCTTTCTCCGAGGACCTCTGCCAGGCCCTGCCCTGGGTCTCCAATAGCTCACTCCCAGTAGAAACCAGCGGGATCAAGCCTAACTTATCACCCTCTTGAGGAATTTCTGAGAGAGTTTCTTCCTATCGAGGACTGTCATAATTATTTCTGATTAATAATTTTGCACCTCATAAAGTCTCAGGGACCGGGCTGGGGAGGGTCACTGTGCAGATGACTGCTCCAGCAATTAAAGCGAAATTGTTGGTCGGAGGCCCCGGGATGGCCGAGGACAGCTGGAGAGCTCTTCTTTGCAAGTGGCTCTGGTTAACATCAGCCGGGAAAGCTCTCTGTAAACACATGAATAATTGATCGTCCAGGGCTCACATAGCTACCGCAGATCTGAGCCCGTGTGACTCATTCGTGAGCCGTCCCTGTCGTCCGTATGCCATAACACTGGAGGAGTGATGATCGCTTTTGGAGGTTCGTCTGTGGTTAGCGTTGCCAAAACGAAGACCGTAATGGTTTGTTATGATGACCTTTGTTATTCCATTAGGCTCAATTGCTTTAAAAAATGATGTGCGCATACTTTAGGAACATTTTCACCCTTTACGTTGACCTGACATCATGGTTTATATTACCAAATGTATTAATGACAGAGGAGTGTTTTCATGTCCCAAGGACAAGTTTTAACAACCATAATCTGCCCTCGGTCGTCATAAATATAAATGTATTGGTCAAACAGATCTCGTTAATGTGGCCAAGATAAATGCAGGTCTATATTTTAAGACAGTTGAAGTCCTAGGGAAGAGATTCGGAGCTTTATGTGGAGCCGAGAGAGCTTGTGTACGTGTTATCAAAGGCTGAGAAAATGAACATGTCCCCCCCTCTGGTTTTGCCTTGGACAGATATAAATGTCTTGAGGCTGTCGGGTGAGATTGCTCACATAGTTTCTGGACACCATTAGTGCCTCCTGATGGGGTGAATCTTAGTTCTTAAAGCTGTATTCTTCTCGCTGCGCTCACAAGGCTTTCAAAACGAAAAAAAAAAAAAAAAATTGACAATCCCAGGTCTTGGCAATGTGCTGCTCGACGAACATTCTTCTGAGTTATCCGTTGTCTCAAAATTTTAATTACATTATCCTCCCAATTTGCCAGTGTCCTCCTAAAGATGAACTTCTCCTCTGTGGATGTGTGGCTGACATATTACTTCACCTCACTTGGCAGGCTACATGGCGATAGATAGCGTTCTGGATGGACGCTGTACTTTCTTCTTTATTGGGCGATACTCGGAGGTGCTGGTCTCTATGGACAGCGTCCCCCACGTTGAGCTTCTGAGGCAGAAAGTAAACACTTTTTAAAACCGTGTTTTTATTTTGAGTGTCTCCAATACTGTTCCGAGGAAGCAGGCGCTCATGGGAGTGACCCCATCTTTCCAAAGGGAAGAGCCATTATGAATGGGGCTCCATGGCTGCTGGTCGCCGGGCAAAGCAAGGAGCACTACAGTTGTTTGTTCTTGTGTCTTAAAAGAATATTCTAGAAGGAACTTTCCTTCTGACCTGCTATGGTCTTGGGCAATACCAGACCTTGAGCTGTGGGAACTTGGTTTTGCATAGATAACTTCTCTGGGACCAAAGTGTGGATTTTTTCCCCCAAACTTGTGCCATAAAATAGTCTCCTCTGCTCTTTCAGAGTTTTGATGGTTTAAAGCCTGGGCCCATAGAGGTATTTTTCACAGTGGGGAAGAGATTCTAGAAGCAACTCAAGTGTCTGTGGACAGATAAATGGATGCACGGAGTGTGGCATATGCACATGGACTGTTTAACCTTAAAAAGTCAGCAAATCCAAGAGTGTGTTAAAACATAGATAAAAGGGAACCTTGCGGAAGAGGGGGTGGAAAGACTGTAAGAGTCTAAAGATGGAAGGTCCACTGTTGGACAAGACACTCTGTTCAAAGCAGGTGTGCTGCACCCAGGAACTCAGTGCAATGAGACGTTCCTCACCAGACCGGCATAAAGACTGACATGTCCCCATAGACTAGCAAGGATTTCAGGAGAGGTAATTACATGCAGTGAAACCTTGGGGACTAGGGCTGGATGAGTGAAGGGGAGTGCCTCTATCAGTGGGGCGGCCTGAAGAAGGGCTACTTGGTATGCCACAGAAGCCTGAACCCTCACAAGAGTGGACAAGCCAGAGGGAACCCTGGGTCCCACAGAAGTGGACAGGCAGGAGGGCGGGAGGAAGTGGGATGGCTTGATGAAGGGAGGGGAGGAGGAATGGGAAAGAGAAGGAAAAGAAGTAGATAGAGCTAAGTACTCAGTATGCTTGTAAAACTAGGAAAAAATTATTTAAAAAACATAAAGAACTAAGGAACACATGCTATGTTATAATGTTAGTGGATAAATAAAACAATGTTTGTTACCACAATTTATATTTTAAAAAAAAAAGCAGAGATAAACCTTGAGGATATTACACTGGTGAATAAAGCCTGTGACGTAATTCCACTTCTGTGAGGTTCCTAGAGAAGATGAGCTCAGAAGCAATGAGTGTGGAAGGAAGCTTCAAGAGGAGCATGGGATGGGGACCGGGGAGCTGATGGCCTAAAGGGCTCAGAGTTCTAAAATGCAAGTTGAAAGAAGTTCCATGCTCTAGCTGCACTACACCGTGAACGGACTTACTCCTCTGGAACGGCACACCTGGAAACAGATGTGGTGTGAAAGATGCTGTGTATTTTAGCGCAACTCAAAAACAGTTAAAAGAAGAATGAAAAATCAAGCCAGTGAGAGTCACGCAGGTGACTGGATCCTCCAAAGCTCTTCCTGGGAAAACTATAACCTCTGACAGAGTCCCAGCCCCACCAGGCCCGTTAAGAAGTCTCTTGAGACTGAAGGGAACAGGACTGTCTTCCGATGTGCCGTGATTGAAAGGGAAGTAATTTTGCTTCACAATTTACTTCTCCTTTTCCCTTTTGTTATAAAAAATAAAAGATTTCAGTTTAGAGTCAAGGCCTCCTGGTAATTGCATTTTGGCAGCGTTACCACTTGAGTATACAGTAGGACTCTGGCAGGTCATGTTAGGTATCGTGGAGGGGATGATTAGAGATGGAGAATACAAGAAACTTTCCATTCCCGTTGTGACGACAGGACGTCCTCGAGGAATGTGCTGGACTGCACGGACTATCTGAGACCCTCATCCGACCAGAGCCTCCCCCTTGCTCTGGAAGATGATCTTCAGTGGAGAAGAGACTGGGGTGTGGTGGGAGTTGACTCCCCCAGAGGGTGCTGGCTAGGCACAGTGGAGTCAAAGAGCATAAAACCAAGGGATTCTGGGGGGTGGCAGGGTGGAGATGAGACCCTCGCAGGGCGGCCGCAGTGTTTGTCATGAGGCTGAACTAAGGGACATTATTTTGACTGACCCTCTGGGCTGCCACACATTCTCCAAGTTCATGGAGGCTGTGATGAGTCAAGCTGAGAGTTGCTAATCCATTTCCTGGTCTTTCTCCTTCTCCTAAGTTCTCGAGCTCTGCACAGGTACAAGAGCTGGGTTCTAGGTCTCCCTGGTCCGAGTGGTGACTTTGGCTGAGAAGACCTTGCCCTGGCTGGAAGAAGACCACAGTTGCCATGGACAAGACAGTCAATGCTGGGATTTGGTACTAGAAGCATCATCATTTTCAGATCAGACCTCCAATCTCCATTCTAGCTTTCTCTCTTTGCTCCCTACCTCTTTCTTGCCTTCTCCCATCCACCTTTCCTCCTTTCTTTCCTTTCTCTCTCATTCTCTCCCTCCTTCTCCTCCTCTTTTTCTTGCTTTCTCTCCCTCCCCCCTCTATTTCTCTTTCTGTTTTTCTTTCTTTTAAGTTTTTAAAGGTATTTATTTACTTGAGAGAGAAAGAGAGAGGGAGAAAGGAAGAGAGAGGGAGAGAGAGAAAGAAAAGGAGAGGGGAAGAGAGAGGGAGAGAGAGGAAGATTATGTGCTTCCAGAAATTGAACTCAGATCACCATCTTATCTTAACCCCCCCTCCTGCCTCTCAGTGTTGGACATGACCAGGATTTGAGGATGCTACACAAGTACTTTCTACCACTGAGCTATATCCCCAGTCCAAACCTACCTTTTATAAGTAACAAAACAAATGTTTCCATCTCAACAAAACAAGTGGTAACAACCACCACAAAACCCAAGTCAAACTCCAAGCCCAGGACCGCCATGCTGTGCACTAATTGTATCTTGTGTTTGTGCCGCATCCCTGTCTGCTTCCTTCCCCTCTGAGCCCTTCACTGGGTCCTGCACACACACTAGAGAGTGACGTGGGAAGAATGAGAATCTTCGGGAGGCTGTGTCAGTATTATGATCATGCACGCTTCACAGCAGAAGGTTCCAGAAAGTTAAATGGCTTACCTGAGTTCTAGGTGAGGGAATAGACTTGGAACCCCAAACAGTTCTGAACTCTCACCCAGTTCTCTGCACACCAAGTTCCTGCCCTGCCCCCGCTCACCTTGCATCAAAATAATGGTGCAAGAAGAATTAGCTAAGTGATAGATGGAACTCTCTTGACTGCATCACGCTAACACACTGCTATTTAGGGTGGGGAGTTCACAGGGATCCAGACACTTCTCCCAGCCCCCAGGGGACCAAAACACCCACTGAGGGAAGCTACAGAGGGTCTTCCATCCCCTGAAAGATAACAAAATCCCAAAGGTACCAGACCTTCTACAGAGTCACCATGAGAAGGAATGAACTGACCTGGTTCATTTAACTAACTGCAGCTCCAAAGTTTGGGGTTTAGCCACCGTGGGAGACAAATGGAGAAAGAATTAGTGTCTTTGAATGAATCTGCAAGCAAGATGGAGGTCTGAAATTCATCCTTGACCATTTGAGAAGTTTGGGAGCTATCTGTGAGGTCTTGCTATTGTTTCTTGCTGTGCTTTTCTTTCTGAAAGACAAGGTAAGGATGAGGATGTATGTGTCCACGGAGGGGGAAGCTAGAGGGGCAGAGATGGCATACTCCCCCGGAGCACAGGGACAGTTTGTACCTTGGTTTCCTCCTCAGGTCTCCAGTGGGACTTTGGAGGAAGTTTTTGTAGAGAAACTGGAAAAGATGACTTCCAAGCCTTGTGGAGAGCTTTCAAACCTTAAATCTTTCTTGAAAATAACCTGCCTTTCAGGAATGTGAGCTCCCAGAGAATAAGAAAGTTTTTCCTTAGACTGTGGAATGGCCGTGTGCTAAACTGCCATGGCCGAAGTCTCTGAAGGGAAGGATGTCATAAATCTCTAAGTATTTGCTCTAGTTTGCAAAGCAGCAAACTAGATGTTAAATCAGATGTTGCTGTAAACACACACAATGACAGCTCCCCCCTCCAAACACACACATCCTGAACGTAGTATCAAGCTTCTAAAAACAAAAGAAAGCTTTTGCATTCTTAGATAATACCTCTGGTTGCTGCTAGATTTGCTTCTTTCTGAACGTGTTGCTAAAACCACAGTGATTCTGTGTCCCCGCCAATAGCCGGGCCGAGCAGAGGTGTCCTGGTTTTATTTCATATTTTTTTGTAGGATTGAATAGGAAGGGTGTGTGTCTGTGTGTGTGTGTGTGTGTATGAGTGTGTGTATGCGTGTGTATGTGTGTGTATGCATGTGTGTGTATGTGTATGCATGTGTGTGTGTATGAGTGTGTGTATGTGTGTGTATGAGTGTGTGTGTGTGTGTGTGTGTGTGTGTGTGTGTAGACAAGGGCCTTATGTAGCTGATGCAGGCCTTGAACTCACTGTATTGCTGAGGATGATCTACCTTCACCTTTCAAGTGCTAGAATTATGAATTACAGCCATTTTCCACCTTAACCAGTTCATAGGATGCCAGAGATTTTAACCCAGGACTTTGTACACACTAGGCAAGCACTCTACCAATGGAGCTGCACCTCCAATCCCAGATACATTGTTCTTTTTTATGACTAAGAACATATACTGGTATTAAAAATGAAACTGTAGCCTTTGAATCTTGATGCACTTAATAATCACTTTTAAGGGATTAATTAGGATGCTGATAGCAGTCTACACATTGTTTAGAGCCACACTACCTAGTTATATAGCCATATTCTGTTTTTATAAAAGTTCACATATCTCACATGAAGCTTCTATTGTATAGTCTTTATTTAAAGAGTTGGTCTGAGATGACACGGCTCATTGTTAAAGCACTTGTCTCACAAGCAAAAGGACTGGTGTTCAGATCCCCAGATTTCATGTAAAACGCTGTTAGCTGTGGTGGCCCACCTGTAATTCCAGCCCTGGAAAAGAGAAACTGGGAATTCTCAGAGTCAGCTGCCAGACTATTCCTATATTGGGCTCTGGGTTTAGAAAGCCAATAATTGAGGATGATTTCCCATATCAACCTCGGGCCTCCACATACGTGCACACGCCTACATACATATGTGTGACCATGCACATGCACTTGTACCAATCCATACACAGACTCACAAAACGAGGTAGAAGGCGTGGTTTGTTTAAAATACTGTGTTTAGAAATGGGAGGAAAGGAAAAGCGACGCTGTGGGCTGCAGGTGGAAGCCCTGGAAGAGGTCAGGATTCTTGCTTGCTCCGTTGGAGAAATGCTAAGACCTCTTAGGTGCCTTCCACCTTTGCAGCTGGCCCCTGGGGCCTCCGGTAGCTCCCAGCTCTTCACAATAACGTCCTCTTGTTGATTGTGTTTTTTTTTTTCCTTCCACGCTGGGCACTCTTCCTATGCCTGTCGTTCTCAGTAAAGTATGTGTCTCCCTAAAATTATACGCTGATCTCCAAGTCAAAATCAAGCCAAGCACCAGTCAGGCTTCCTGGGCTGGGACTGACCCACCTGTAGCTATAGAGAAGAAGAACAAGTCTCTTCTGTATGTCTCTGGAATCCGGCTTCTTCAGCGTAAGCTCTAGCAGAGGAACCGACCGGCCTGTGGATTAGGGACGGTTACCCTGGGTGGGCAGGAGGACCAGTGTCCGGGTCAGGGTAGAGAGAACTTCAGATTGCTGTGGTCTATGTGTCCTTTTGGGGAAGGTGGGCGGAGCTTGTGAAGCTGTGGACTTTTCTGAATGTGTATTAAGTGACAATAAAAACTAAATAACAACGAAGAAAAAAAGCCCAGGTAAGAAGGCTCTGGTCACTAGGGGCCGCTGTATCCTCTCCCAGAGGTATGAAGAGATCCACCCAGGGGCAAAGGGGGCCAGCCCCACAGCCTCAGACCCCAGATTCCTGAGCATTGATTACTTTGGGACAATTTACCTGGTGCCTCTTAGCGAGTCAGCCGCACATGGAGACTAGGCGGATATTTAGTTTCATTGAGTCTCATTCATAGTGCTGCAGAGGACTGACGGCCAGGTTCGCTCTGACTCAGCTGTGGGTAAGACTTCAGGAATGCCGCATTCTTGGGAGAAATTAAGATTCTTGCCTTGCTGTAATAGACGCCCACCAGGAGAGGGGGGCTCCCTCTGCAGGGACCAGGCCCTGCCTTCCTTATCACCCACGGAAATCCTCTGAAGTGGTAAATACAGCCCTCAGTAGAGGCTGGAGAAGAGATTACTGGTGGGGGGTCGGGCAGAACAGGGCTGAGAATGCTAATGTGGTTGTTGGCCAGAGATTGGCCAGGAAGCTGGAGCTTGGAGGTTGGGGGGAGGGATGCTGGGGGTGGGCGCTGGGGGAGGGCGCTGGGAGGGCGCTGGGTTGAAAGAGCTCAAGAGGAAATGAGGGAGGAAAAATAAATACATGAGATAAGTGACTTGCTCGCTTCCTCCCTGATTCCCCCTTTGTGTGGCATCCAGGACTCTGGTCTCCCTGACATCTCCTTTTCTGGGGACAAAGCCTAAGGATTGACTCTGAGAACTAAGCCAGGCTCTTGCCTGGCAGGTTGGCACCCACCCCTCCTGGTATATCCATCACACTTGGCGTCTCATGGGCAGGGTCTCCTAAATTCAGATCCCACTTTCCAAGAGTAAAGATGCCAAGCTAATGTATGGTGCGCCTTCCAAATGCATGCATGAGCCAGACTATATGTTAGGTGTCATAGTTAAGCACAGGTGTCAACTTGACTCGAGGGTTTGAGCTCTAGGCACAGGTGTAGAGAGTTGATGGTTGAGTTAAGCCCAGAGCAAACCTGAAGGAGATTGTCTGGCTGCTGGGGAAGACCCAGCCCATGGTGGGTGGGATTAGGCCCTGGATAAATCACAGAGAGCTGGTTGAGAGAGTGGGCATCCTTCTGTATACTTGGCCAGACATGCTGGTCTGGCAAGTAAGGATTGTCCATCTCTCAGCCATTATGGTGGCCAGTTCCCTCGGCCCTGGTGTTGGTGTGTGCTCTCCCGTCAAGCTGGACTATGAACTGTAACCGGACTATCGTAAGAAAGTAAACTCCTTGTTCCCCTTAAGCTGTTCGATGGTCATTTATCAGCAACTATGCAGGAGGACTGCAACATTGGGTCACTGGAGTTTAATTATAATGTTGGGGGTTGAGAGATGCTCCGTGGTGGGGCATGTGCTTATCTGCCTCTGAGCATGAGGTACAAGAAGTATCCTAAGCCATTCCCTGAACACCTGAGTACCTACTTGTGTTCCAGGGGTTGGGTGCACCTACTGTGCTCCAGGGGTTGGGTTAGTCATGAGGAAACACATCCAGGCATCCCTCTCAATAGTGCAGCTTGCAGTGGGGGGTAAAACGATTGCTCACCAACGTGGTAAAGCCCAGAGTGCCAAGGAAACATTTGAACTAAAGGCCATGTGCTGGCGTTGGGGTCAGAGGTGGGAAAAGTACCAAGCAAAAGAACAGTCTCTCTGGTGCCCTCCTTACCAAGGGGCCGACTGCCATGCTCGGTGTTCTTGTATCCGGCCCACACCTCCTCCCTCCCATCTAACTCCTCCTTCTTCTGGAAATCTGTAGGTTTTTTTTTTTTAACTAAATACTTGATTATGTATTTAATTATGAGAGAGGAGAAAGGGAAAAGGTGCATACACACACCATGTGGCTTCTGGGGATTGAACTCATGTCTCCAGCTTTGCGAGCAGACACTTTACCTGATGAGCTACCTCACTGGCCCATTTGGAGGGTTCTTGATTAGACATCCAGGTCTGACTAGTTCATGCCTACTGATGAAGTTATTCCAACTTGTATCCTTTCTTGTTACACTGTTAAAACCCATGTATTCCTTTGGCTCTCTCTTTCTACCCTAAAGAGAAACTCGAAGAAACACATTCAGAGTTTATTATAGTTATTATGACTCAGAAAGCCTGAAGACTAGAATTTCATGAGGTTTTCCTAAGATTCCTTGGGGACTCCAAGGATTCTTTTCCCACTGGCCTGGCAGGAGGATTATAAAAACATATTTCCCTCAGCGCAGAAGAGTGAGAGAGAAAAAACAAAACAAGAAAATGCTCCCAAACGCAAAGTCCTATTCTAAAAGCAGAGCGCTGGTTACTTTTCTTATCTCCCCACACCTGCCCTTCTCTTTCTCCTTCTCCTTCTTTCCCTTTACCTTTCTTTCTCTGGATAGTAACAGGCCAAATAGAGAAGGTTGGGAAGCTCTTGAATTTGCCACGTGAGCTTCGCCAAGATGCCTACCCTCTTTAGACTCTGTTTCAGTTTGTCTGCATGGTTGTTGATAAATGACCATCAAACAGCTTATGGGAACAAGGGGTTTATTTCCTTACTGACAGTCTGGTTACAGTTCTCAGTCCAGCTTGACGGGAGAGCACGCACCAACACAGGGCCGAGGGAACTGGCCACACCATCACCACATAACAGCTGAGAGATGGACAATCCTTACTTGCCAGACCAGCATGTCTGGCCAAGTGAACAGAAGGATGCCAACTTTCTCAACCAGCTCTCTGTGATTTATTCCAGGGCCTAATCCTACTCACCATAGGCTGGGCCTCCCCATCAGCTAGACAATCTCCTGCAGGTTCGCTTTGGGCTTAATCCAACCACTAATTCTCCACAAATGTGCCCAGAGCTCAAACCCGCAACTGTCAAGTTGGCATCTGTGCCCACTATGACAGACTCTGTTTCTTCAAATGTCAAAGTAGAGATCGGGTCCAGAATGGGCTTGCTTGCAACTCCAGCAGCCACAGTTCTCATGGACCAAAGTCAGCCAAGAGGCGCCGAGGTTGAGTCCTTGCATGGGAAGCCTGGGACAGTGGGGACCCATCAGGACAGAGAGTGGAGAGAGGTCAAGCCTTTCTTCTTCTTCCTCCAGGGACACGTCTAGTAGAACCAGTGTAGGCATTTGGTAAAAGATCTCTTTTTCCCTACAGCCCAGACCACCTCTCCAGCTTGGCTCCACCCCCCTGCGCCCATACTGCACTTAAAGTCTTAGAATCCCTGGGGTCTTCTTAGTTTTCCAGCTTTGCCTGCCAGTCCCCACGAGGTCTTCTGCAAATATCTGGACCAAGAATTTAATGCTCCAAGATCGATCACACCAGTAAAAGATGAAGTCTGAGGGGGCACAGCTTGCCACCCACACCCTGTTACTAGATCGCCTTGGGCAGCTCAGGGTTCATGAATGACCAAGGGGAATCTGTGTGAATCAGGGTCCCCAGAGAAACAGAAGCAAAGGGACTCATGACAGGACATTGGTTCAGACAAATCCAGAGACCCGGAGGACTCATTATCTGCAATCTGTAAGCTAGAGAACTGGTAAAGTCAATTTTATTTTCAATTACACATTTTTATTTTTTTCTGTATTTCCCATAACAAAGTCTAAAGATTTTCAGAGGCAAAAAGTCAGATGCTCTGCATCCATTGAGGGCTGCGGTGGTCCCTGAAGGCTGGGTAAAGGCGGGGGTGAGGGTTGCTCAAGGACGGACACAGCTATGCAACCAATTCAAAGCAGGGCTTGGCCACATGACTCCCTGTTTTCCAAAGCTGAAGTAGAAAAAGAGACAGAATAGGAGGGAGCCAGAGGTAAAGTCAATGTTTTAAGTCAGTCTGAGTATGAAGGTCTGAGACTCGGGATATCCCAGATGAAGAAGATAAAGATTGTGGCATTAAGTTTAGGTTATTAGCTTGATGATTGAGAACTGAGCGTCTGTCCCACGAAGAATTACAAAGGCAAGCTTCTGAGCAGGCCTGCAGCAGACTATCTAATTGGTGTGGGAAGATCTGATCCTAGAGGGTGGAGCCACGCCCCCGGAAGGCGGGCAGGACAGAGAGGCCGGCGGCAGAGTGGCAGGCTAGCAGATTGGCGGGCAAGAAGGTCCGGTCACTCTGGGAGAAGCACACAGTGTGGCCAAGTACTCTGCTCTTCCACGCTGTAAAGTCAGATGTGGTCGAGTTCAGAAACGTGCAACGTGGGATCACATTTAGCCCGTGGTTGCTGGTTGACTGCCTCTGAAAGCAGTGAAGGATTCTGCTCTTTATCCATTCTATAGCGTGTTTACAAAACCCATCGCGCTTGGCAATTCATTTCCTATGGACAAGTATTCACTGTCATGTGTAGGTGCAGGGGAGAGTAGGTCACTGTACTCAGCACCCTGAGACATACACAAGAGCCACCTGGCGTGACTAGGTGTCTGCTGGGGGGGGGTCTCTCATTTGAGCAGCCACAGGGCCCCGGCACAGGTACGAGCACACTGGCCACATGTTCAGGATTTCCTGGGCTGTGTCTCCCTGGGCACCTGAGGACTCCAGCTGAATCTTTTACATCTGCGGGACCCACACGTGGAGGTGGATGTGGTGGAGGAAAAGCGCGTGACAATCTAGTGAAAAGTTCGTGTCAGTCAGGACACTGTGAAGGCCGAGGAGGGTCATCTTGGACCTTGTCAGTTACTGTCGCTCTCTTCCATTCTGTCCCATAAGCAATCTGGACAAAACAGAGACGTGTTATCTCGGCACTCAGTGGAGGGCAAGGCGAGAGTTCAAGATCAGCTCGGGCTCTTGTATAAGAACAAACAGGCCTGGGGGATGCTCAGGGCGGGAAGCCTTTGCCGTGAAAGCAAAAGCACCTGCGTTCACATCCCCAGATCCATGTAAACAACTGGGCAGAAATGGGGGCAAACCCCGCCCTGGAAGGTGGAGCCTGGGAAACCCCTGAGCAAAGCAATAAGGTGAATACTGATCCAGGATGATTCCCAGGGTCACCCTTGGACCTCCACAAGCACACACACACACACACACACACACACACACACACACACATAAATAATAAAAATAAAACCAGGGGCTGAGGCGATGGCTCAGTAGATAAAGCACTTACTAAACAACTATGATGACTAGGCTAGAATTCCAGAACCCACAACATGGGTGGGCATGGTGGTTTCGCAGCCCTCGAGGAACAGAGAGCAGGATCCCTGGGCCAAGCCAAATCCGTGAGCTCCAGGTTCAGCAAGGGACCCTGCCTCAGTAAACAATGTGGAGAACAAGCAAGGAAAGACACGCTATGTCACCTGCTGGCCTCTGCTTGCATGCAGACACATGCAAACATGCATCAACATGCAAACATGCAGCAACATGCAAACATGCATACACACATGCACACACAAATAGAAAATGAAAACAAAATGCTAATGCTAATCGTGTCAGATTTGGCTTCTTTAGCTTTACTTTCTATCCTCCCAAAATGAAGAAAAAAGAATTTAGGGGCTGGAAAGATGGCTCAGGGTCCTTGAAAGCAGAAGGACCTGAGTTCAGATCCCAGGTCCCATGTAAAAAATGCAGGCAAAGGCAGAAAGCAGGCCTGCACTTCCACCCTGGTAAGCAGAGCCTGGGAAATTCCAGAGCAAAGCAAAAATGAGATAGAAGCAGTCCAGGATGACTCCCGAAGTCACCTTGGCTCTCTACAAGGGCACACAGTGCCCTCTGATACACACACACACACACACACACACACACACACACAAAGAATTTCAAGGCACATTGAAAAAATAGAAGCAAATAGGAATCAAAACATTACCTCTGAAAACCAGTGCCATTTACTCAGTAGGAAATGTCAAGAGGAGTAACATTTAGCACATGAGAAATGAAAGATGGGTTCACAAACAGTGATTCATGCAAAATATCAGGGAAGGGGAAAAGTCGGCCCTTTAAGATAAGATCCCACCCTCTTGTTCCACTGCTGTGGTTAGATCTTGAGCAAACTACCAACTGTACCCAGGCCTCAGTTTCTCCCAGAGTAACTGAGAGGTGATAGATTTCTAGAGCAGCTTCTTGCTTTAATGTCTGGGCTACCAGATAGTTCTTTTGAGACCACCTTGCCTGGCAGGAAGGAAAACACACAAAAAATAATATGCGCCAGGTTGAGCATTCCTCACCAAAGCTAAGGCAGTGCTGCTGTGTGTGTGGGGGGGGAGCAAGTCATGGTGTACTTGGAAGTCTCCTTCCTTCCTCCTCTGGCTAAGGGCTGGGTCCCAACATACCAAGCAGAGCCCCCCACAGCTCACACCAGAGCCCCTCCAGCTCACACCAGCGCCCCCACAGCTCACCCAGCCCCCACACAGCTCACACCAGCGCCCCACACAGCTCACACCAGCGCCCCCACAGCTCACACCAGCGCCCCACACAGCTCACACCAGCGCCCCACACAGCTCCACCAGCCCCCCACAGCTCACACCAGAGCCCCCCACAGCTCACACCAGAGCCCCCCACAGCTCACACCAGCCCCCCCAATTCACCCAGAGCCCCCCCCTCACAGCTCACATCAGAGCCCCACACCAGAGCCCAGCTATAATTCAATAACAGTTTGACACATGGAATATTTATCTGAATTTCAGAATTTTTTAGGCCAAATTCTGTCCTTTTATTCATTTTCCACATTCTCTAACAGTTAGAGCTTTGGAAACATTCACCAGGAAAGGGGTGCGGGGCTGGGCTGAGAAAGAGGACACCTGGACAGAGGCTGGGAACGCCTCCCTCTGCCTTGGCATGGGAAAATCTCAATAACGTTAACTCTGTAAAGTCATTTTCTTCCGGGACTGAACGCTCACTCGTACGTTGTTTCACTCATTGTGTCTTGTTAATTAACTTACTCAAAATTTCCACTTTTTACAGTTGACTTCTTTGGGCTCGAGACTTATTTCTTATGGGGCTAATATATCAAATTTCAACTATTAGAACTCACTTATTTGAAAGAAACATTACCATATTAAAAACCCCAACACAACTTTCAGTGGAAATCTTTGGGTCTAAAGCTGCATGAGTGCAGGGAAATGCACACATCAGTGGGGTGGCCTGAAGAGAGGTAACCTGATATACCATGGAGGCCTGAGCCCCCACAGGAGTAGACAGGCCAGAGGGAACTTTGGGGTCCATAGGAGCACACAGGGGAGGGAGGGAAGGGGGAGGGGAGGGAGGGAAGCTGGGATGAATACTCAATATGTTTGGAAAAATAGAAAAAAATGAAAAAACAACACACAAACTGGGTGTAAATGTCTGCAACATTAGTGCAGTGTTGCGGGAATTATTACGCGGAATCCCCACACCTTTGAAAGAAGTGTCTTAGAGTTTTCTCATAATTAAAGCTTTGCCTTTAATGCCACCAAAGACCGAGCTCTCGCGCGCGCACTGTTGGGTCCTCTCAGAGCCCGGTCTTGAAGAAGCGGAGGTGGCAGAAAGGGGAAGGAGAGAGATTTGGAAGATGCGAGCCAGGAGCTGGGGCATGGGGGAGTAGGAGGGGGAGGGATGGGGCAACTCTACTCAAAAACCAGGACAGTAAGGGACAGATCCACATAGAATCTCCACTTATGGTGGAACCAGTGTCCATCCGGCAAAACCCCATCTTTGTACATTATTGTACATCAAATGCATTTGGTGCATTCCCCCTTCCCCACCCCCCCCCGCCCCGATGCTCTTCGGTTACAACAGGGCACCCCCCACGGGGTGTTGGTGTGTCCCCTTTGCGATCTTGTGGTTCCTGAATGCTGCAATTTGCTGTCATTTTGCCGCCCAAATCAGACCTCCATTCACCCATCGGGACGATAGCAAAATCCAAATGTTCTTTCTCTCTTCCTCTTCATTTTCTCTTTTTTTTTCTTCACATTATCTTTTGTGTGTTTGCATGTCTGTATGTGTGTGCGTGTTGTGTGTGTGTGTGTGTGCGTGTGGTGTCAGAGGGCAAGTGTTGCCTGTACTGCCTAAGACAGTCTTCAGGGATCACTAGGGATTGTTCTAACTAACACCTCCTCTTTACTTTTTACTTTTGTTCTGGAGTTTCCCAGGCTCTACCGTTCCTGGTTAGAAGAACCAGAGGCTGCTGCCATTTCGCCTATTTCTTTTTTTTTTAACATGGAATCCGGATCTTAACTCAGGACTTTCTTCGACTTGTGAGTAGAGATTTACCACCCCTGAGCCTCGTTGTCAATTTTTCAAAGATCCGAGTCTAACACACATGGCTCAGATCGCACGATTGACCCTCTTCTCTTGCTTCCATTTCATGCTTCCGCAGCCTCCACGCGCGGGACATTACCACCACCCAGAATTAGAGGCCTTGAATGAACCGTGCTCTGGTCAGCAAGAGGATAGTTTTCTTTCTGCTGCTTGCTTTCTTGATATTGAACCCACGTCACGACACCATCTTAGTTACCCTCCTGCTTTCCAGGATGAGGGATCATCTCTCCATGCCCCCCATGCTTCCCTGGAATTGACAACTCATAGAAACATTCTGGACGATCCTCTTTTCCTGGCAGTATGTCCCGTCCTCCAAGGAAAGGAATAAGGCCACATCCCTTCCCTCGAACGCTGCTGTCCTCGACACACAGCTCACGCAGAACCAGGGGAGACCCCCTCTGGTGTCACACGAGAGGAGGTGCCCTGCTGCCGATTAGTCTCTAGCTCAACAGCCCGAAGCCTCGTGTTTTTTCAATCTGCCTTCCCCCCTTTCGTCCTTCTTCCTTCTTATTTCTCTCCTCTTTCTTCAAAATCTTCATTCTGCATGCCACTTTTGGTGGTCAGTCAAGTTTTACGTCTACTTGACTAGTGCCGTTCTAAGCATCCACCCTTGCGGTCCTCGGTCCATGCGTCCGTTACCTTCCCTGGTAATTCTATAGACTGTTTCTTCCCGTGTTCTTGCGGTGGAATTCCCACTTCTTTCGTCTCTCCCTTCTTTCTTTCCTCCCGAGACCTCTGCCAGGCCCTGCCCTGGGTCCTTCCAATAGCTCACTCCCAGTAGAAACCAGCGGATCAAGCCTAACATTATCACCGCTTGAGGCATTTTCTGAGAGAGTTTCTTCTTCCTATCGAGGACTGGTCATAATTATTCTGAATTAATATTTGCACCTCTAAAGTCTCAGGGACCGGCTGGGAGTGGTCATCTGTGGCAATGACTGCTCCGCAATTAAAGCGAAATTGTTGGTCGGAGGCCCCGGTCATGGGCCGGGACGAGCTGGAGAGCTCTTCTTTCAAGTTTTTTGGCTTGGTTTACATCAGCCGTGAAAGCTCTCTGCTGTAAACCATGATAATTTATCGTCAGGTCTCACATAGCTAACCGCAAGATCTGAGCCCGTGTGACTCATTCGTGAGCCTTCCTGTCGTCCTTATGCCATAACACTGGAGGAGTTATGATCCGCTTTTGGAGTTCGTCTGTGGTTAGGCGTTGCCAAAACGAAGACCGTAAGGTTGTTTATATGACCTTTGTTATTCCATGAGGAGGCTCAATTGCTTTTAAAAAATGATGTGCGATACTTTTGAACATTTTCAAACCCTTTACTTTGAAACCTGACCCATGTGTTATATACCAAATGTATATGACAGAGGAGTGTTTTCATGTCCCAAGGACAGTTTTAACAACCATATCTGTCTGCTGCCCTCGGTCGTATAATATATATGTAATTGGTCAACCGATCTCGTAATGTGGCCAAGATACAATGCAGGTCTATATTTTAAGACAGTTGAATTCCTAGGGAAGAGATTCGGAGCTTTATGTGGATCCTAGAGAGCTTGTGTAACGTGTTATCAAAGGCTGAGAAATGAACATGGCCCGTGTCCCCCCCCCCTCTGGTTTTGCTTGGACTGATATAAAGGTCTTGAGGCTGTCGGTGAGATTGCTCACATAGTTTCTGGACACCAGTAAGTGCCTCCTGATGGGGTGAATTCTTAGTTTCTAAAGAGCTGTATTCTTTCTCTGCTGCGCTCACAAGGCTTTCCAAACGAAAAAAAAAAAAAAAAATTGACAATCCGGTCTTGGCAATGTGCTGCTGCTACGACGAACATTCTTCGAGTTACAAGAACAATCCTTGTTCAAAATTAATTACATATCCTCCCAATTTGCCAGTGTCCCTCCTAAAGATGAACTTCTCCTCTGTTATGTGTGGCCTGACCATCGTCTTCACCTCCTTGCAGGCTTACATGGCGTAGATAGCGTTCTGGTGGCCGCTGTACTTCTTCTTATTGGGCGATACTCGGAGGTCTGGTCTCATGGACAGCGTCCCCACGTTGAGCTTCTGAGGCAGAAAGTAAACCTTTTTAAAACCGGGTTTTTTTATTTTGAGTGGTCTCCAATTACTGTTCTTCGAGAAGCAGGCGCTCATGGGAGGACCCCATCTTTCCAAAGGGAAGAGCCCATTATGAATGGGCTCCATGGCTGCCTGGTCGTCCGGGCAAAGCAAGGAGCACTACGTTGTTTGTTCTTGTGTCTTAAAAGATATATTCAGAAGGAACTATTCCTTCTGACCTGCTATGGTCTTGGGCAATACCAGACCCTTGAGCTTGTGGGAACTTGGTTTTGCATAGATAACTTCTCTGGACCAAAGTGTGGATTTTTGCCCCCAAACTTGTGCCCTAAAAAATAGTGCCTCTGCTCTTTCAGAGTTTTGATGGTTTAAAGCCTGGGCCCATAGAGGTTTTTTTCACAGTGGGGAGAGATTCTAGAAGCAACTCAGTGTCTGTGGACAGATAATGGATGCACGGATTGTGTTCATATGCACATGGATGTTAACCTTAAAGTCAGCAATCCAATAGGTGGTTAAAACATAATAAAAGGGAACCTGCGGAGAGGGGTTGGAAGACTGTAAGAGTCTAAAGATGGAAGGTCCACTGTTGGACCAGACACTCTTTTCAAAGCAGGTCTGCAGGTGTGCTGCACCCTAGGAACTCATGCAATGAGAACGTTCCTCCCCAGACCGGCATAAAGACTGACATGTCCCATATACTAGCATTATTTCAGTAGAGGTAATTACATACATGCAGTGAAACCTTGGGACTAGGGCTGGGATGAGTGAAGGTGTAGTGCCTCTATCAGTGGGGCGTCCTGAAGAAGGGCTACTTGTAGCCACAGAAGCTGACCTCACAAATTGGACAAGCCAGAGGGAACCCTGGGTCCCACAGAAGGACGGCCAGGAGGGCGGAGTGAAGTGGGATGTCTTGATGAAGGGAGGAGGGAGGAATGGGAAAGAGAAGGAAAAGAAGTAAGATAGAGCTAGTACTCAGTATCTTGTAAAACTAGGAAAAATTTATTTTAAAAACATAAAGAACGAAGGAACACCTCTATTTTATAATGTTAGTGGATAATACAACAATGTTTGTTACCACAATTTATATTTAAAAAAAAAAAGCAGAAGATCAACCGTTGATGCTATCACACTGGTGCATAAAGCCTGTGATGTAATTCCACTTCTGTGAGGTCCTAGAGAAGATTGATCTCAGAAGCAATGAGTGTGGACGGAGCTCAAGAGGGATCATGGGATGGGACCGGAGCTGATGGCCTAAAGGGCTCAGAGTTCCTAATGCAAGTTGAAAGAAGTTCCATGCTCCTAGCTGCACTAGCACTACACCGTGACGGACTTACTCTCCTCTGAACGGCACACCTGGAAAAACAGATGTGGTGTGAAAGATGCTGTGTATTTTAGCGCACTCAAAAACGTTAAAAAAGAAGAATGAAAATCAAGCCAGTGCGAGTCACGCAGGTGACGGAGCCTCCCAAAGTCTTCCTGGGAAAACGATACCTCTGACAAGTCCCAGCCCCACCAGGCCGTAAGGAAGTCTCGTGAGCTGAAGGAACAGACTGTCTTCCGATGTGCCGTGATTGAAAGTGAGAATTTTTTTGCTGTCACATTTACTTCTCCTTTTCCCTTTTGTATAACAAATAAAAGATTTCAGTTTAGAGGTCAATGCCTCCTGGTAATTGCATTTTGGCAGCGTTACCACTTGAGTATACAGTAGGCCTCTGGCAGGTCATGTTAGGTATCGTGGAGGGGATATTAGAGATGGAGAATACAGAAACTTCTCCTTCCAGTGTGACGACCAGGACGTCTCGAGGATGTGCTGGACTGCACGACTATCTGAGACCCGCATCCGACCAGAGCCTCCCCCGTCGCTCTGGAAGATGATCTTTTCAGTGGAGACGAGACTGGGGTGCTGGTGGGAGTTGACATCCCCCCGAGGGTGCTGGCTAGGCCAGTGGATCAAAGAGCATAAACCACGGGATTCTGGGGGTGCGGGTGGAGATGAGACCCTCGCAGGCGGGGGGGGGCCCGCAGTGTTTGTCATGAGGCTGAACTAAGGGACATTATTTTGACTGACCCTCTGGGTGCCACAATTCTCCTCCAATTTCATGGAGCGTTGATGAGTCAAGCTGATAGTTGCTAATTTCCATTCCTGGGCTTCTCCTTCTCCAAGTTCTCCTAGCTTCTGCACAGGTACAAGAGCTTGGTTTCTAGTCTCCTCCCTGGTCCGAGTGGTGAACTTTGGCCTTAGAAGATCCTTGCCCTGGCTGAAGAAGACCATCGTTCCATGGACAAGACAGTCAATGCTGGATTTGGTACTAGAAGCTCATCATTTCATACAGACCTCCAATCTCATCTCCATTCTAAACTATTCCAGCTTCTCTCTCCTTGCTCCCTACCTCTTTCCTTTGCCTTCTCCCCATCCACCTTTCCTCCTTTCTTTCCTTCTCTCTCATTCTCTCCCTCCTTCTCCTCCTCTTTTTTTCCTTCTCTTGCGTGCTCTCCTCCCCCCTCTATGTCGCTTTCTGTTTTCTTTCTTTTAAGTTTTTAAAGGTATTTTTTACTTGAGAGAGAAAGAGAGAGGGAGAAGGAAGAGAGCTGAGAGAGAGAAAGACAAGGAGAGGGGAAAGAGAGGGAGAGAGAGGAGATTATTTGCTTCCAGAAATTGAACTCATATCACCATCTTATCTTAACCCCCCCTCCTGCTCTCATGTTGGACATGACCAGGAATTGAGGATGCTACACAAGTACTTGCTACACTGAGCTAATCCCCGTCCAAACCTACTTTTATAATAACAAAACAAATGTTTCCATCTCACAAACAAGTGGTACAACCACCACAACACCAAGTCAAACTCCTCCAAGCCCAGGACGCCTGCTGTGCACTAATTGTATCTTGGTTTGCCGCATCCCTGTCTGCTTCCTTCCCCTCTGAGCCTCACTGGTCCTGCCACACACTAGAGAGTGACGTGGGAAGAATGAGAACTTCGGGAGCTTGTCAGTAAATTAGGATCCTGCACGCTCCAGCAGAAGGTTCCAGAAAGTTAAATGGCTTACCTGAGTTGTTCTAGGTGAGCGGAATAGACTTGGAACCCCAAACGTTCTGCACTCTCACCAGTGTCTCTGCACACCAAGTTCCTGCCGCTGCCCCCGCTCACCTTGCACAAAATAATTGTGCAGAAGAATTAGCTACTCAGTTATAGATAACTCTCTTGACTGCATCACGCTAACACAACTGCTATTTCGGGTGGGGAGTTACAACAGGGATCCAGACACTCTTCTCCCAGCCCCCGGGGACCAAAACACCACTGAGGGAAGCTACAGAGGGTCTTCCATCCTGAAAGGATAGCAAAAATACCGCAAAGTTACCATACCTTCTACTACATGAGTCCATGATAAGGGAATGAACGACCTGGTTTCATTTAAACTAACTGCAATCTCCAAAGTTTGGGGTTTAGCCACCGTGGTAGACAAATGGAGAAGAAATTAGTGCTTTGAATAATCTGCAAGCAAATGGAGGTCTGAAATCATCCTTGAGACCATTGAGCAGTTTGGGAGCTATCTGTGGTTCTTGCTTATTGTTTCTGCTGTGCTTTTCTTTCGGAAAACAAGGTTAAGGATGAGGATGTATGTGTCCACGGAGGGGGAAGCTAGAGTGGCAGAGATGGCATACTCCCCCTGAGACAGGGACAGTTGTACCTTGGTTTCCCCGCCTCCTCAGGTCTCGCATTGGGACTTGGAGGACGTTTTTGTAGAGAAACTGAAAAAAGATGACTCC
The DNA here is from genome assembly GCA_023101885.1 of Typhlomys cinereus. Taxonomy (NCBI): domain Eukaryota; kingdom Metazoa; phylum Chordata; class Mammalia; order Rodentia; family Platacanthomyidae; genus Typhlomys; species Typhlomys cinereus. Next base: position 3,187,499 of record JALPQD010000093.1, on the reverse strand, counting down.
AAGCTTGTGGAGACTTTCCATTTCACAAAACCTTAAATCTTTCTTGAAAAATAACCTCCTTGTCAGGAATGTGAGCTCCCAGAGAATAAGAAGTTTTTCCTTAGACGGGAATGGCCGTGTGCTAACTGCCATGGCCGAAGTCTCTGAAGGAAGGATGTCATAAATCCTCTAATATTTCTCTATTTGCAAAGGCAGCAAACGAGATGTTAAATCAGATTGTTTTGCTTGTAACACCACCAAGACAGCTCCCCCCTCCAAACCCACACATCCGACGTAGTATCAAGCTTCTAAAAAAAAAGAAAGCTTTTTCATTCTTAGATTACCTCTGGTGCTGCTAGATTTGCTTCTTTCTGAACGTGTTGCTTAAAACCACAGTGATTCTGGTCCCCGCCATAGCCGGGCCGAGCAGAGGTGTCGCTGGTTTTTTATTTCTATTTTTTGTAAGGATTGAATAGGAAGGGTGTGGTCTGTGTGTGTGTGGGTTGGTATAGTGTGTGTATGCGTGTGTATGTGTGTGTATGCATGTGTGTGTATGTGTTGCATGTGTGGTGTGTTGAGTGGGTGTAATGTGGTGTAGAGTGTGTGTGTGTGTGTGTTTGTGTGTTGTGTGTGAGACAGGGCCTTATGTAGCTGATGCAGCCTTGAACTCACTGTATTGCTGGACATCTCCGTCACCTTTCAAGTGCTAGACTTATGAAATTATCAGCCATTTTCCACTAACCGTTCATAGATGCCATATTTTAAACCCATGACTTTGTACAACACTAAGGCAAGCACTCTACCATGGAGCTGCCCTCCATCCCAGATACATTGTTTCTTTTTTATGATAAGAACATATACGGTATTAAAAATATGACACTGTGCCTTGAATCTTGATGGCCCCTAATAATCACTTTTAAGGGATTAAATTAGATGCTGATAGCATCTACCCATTGTTTAGAGGTCCACACTACCTAGTATAATAGGCCCCCATATTCTGTTTTATAAAAGTTCAATACTCCCATGAGCTTCTATTGATCGTCTTTATTTTAAAGAGTTGGTCTAGATGACACGGCTCATGTTTAAAGCACTTGTCTCACAAGCAAAAGGACTGTGTTTCAATCCCCAGATTCATGGAAAACGCTGTTGCTGTGGGTGGCCCACTGTATTCCGCCCTGGAAAAGAGAAACTGGTAATTCGCAGAGTCGCTGCCAGCCTAGTCCTATATTGGGCTCTGGGTTTAGAAAGCCAATACTTGGGCATGATTTCCATATCAACCTCGGGCCTCCACATATAAAAAAACGTGCACACTAACTCCGACATCTATGTTGTGACCATGCACATGCACTTGTACCAATAATCCATACACAGCTCACAAAACGAGGTAGAGTGCGTGGTGTTTTTTTAAAATACCTGTGGTTTAGAAATGGGAGGAAAGGAAAAGGCGACGCTGTGGGCTGCATGTGGAAAGCCCTGGAAGGGTCAGGATCTGCTTGCTCCCGTTTGGAAATGCTAAGACCTCTTAGGTGCCTTCACCTTTGCATCGGGCGCCCCCTGGGGGCCTCCGGTAGCTCCCCAGCTCTTCACAATAACGTCTCTTGTGATTGTGTTTTTTTTTGTCCTGCTTCCGACCTGGTGCACTCTTCCTATGCCTGTCCGTTCTCAGTAAAGTATGTGTCTCGTCTCCCTAAATTTATAGCTGATCCCCGTCAAAATCAAGCCAGCACCAAGTCATGCTTCCTGGGGCTGGGACTGGACCCACCTGTATCTTATAGAGAAGAAGTAACAAGTCTCTCTGTATGTCTCTGGAATCCGCTTCTTCAGCGTAAGCTCTAGCAGAGGAACCGACCGGCCTGTGGATTAGGGACGGTTACCCTTGTTGGGGGCAGGAGGACCAGTGTCGGGTCGGGTAGAGAGAACGTCAGATTGCTTGGTCTGATGTGTCCTTTTGGGGAATGGTGGGCGGAGCTGTGAAGCCTTTGGACTTTTCTGAATGTGTATTAGTGGACAATAAAAACTAATAACAACGAAGAAAAAGCCCCGGTAAGAAGGCTCTGGTCACTTAGGGGCCGCTGTACTCCGCTCCCAAGGTATGAAGAGATCGCACCCAGGGGCAAAGGGGCCAGCCCCCAGGCCTCAGACCCCAGATCCCTGAGTCATTGAATTACTTTGGGACACTTACCTGTGCCCAAAAAAAAAAGGAAAGGGTCTTAGCGAGTCAGCCGCAACATGGAGACTAGGCGGATATTTAGTTCATTGAGTCTCATTCATAGGCTGCAGAGGACTGACCGTCCAGGTTCCGCTCTGACTCAGCTGTGGGTAATACTTTCAGATGCGCATTCTTGGAGAAATTAGATTTTCTTGCCTTGCTGTAATGACGCCCACCAGGAGTGGGGCTCCCTCTGCAGGGACGCATGCCCCTGCCTTCTTTCCCCACGGAAATCCTCTGAGTGGTAAATACAAGCCCCAGTAGAGGCCGGGAGAAGAGATTACGGTGGGGGTCGGGCCGAACAGGGCGGAGAATGCATGTGTTGTTGGCCAGAGCTTGGCCAGGAAGCTGGAGCTTGGATGTTGGGGGAGGATCGCTGGGGGTGGGCGCTTGGGAGGGCGCGGGAGGGCGCTGGGTGAAAGAGCTCAAGAGGAAAGGGGAGAAAATAAATACTGAGTATAGTGGCTTTCTCGCCTTCCTCCCTGGATTCCCCTTGTGTGGCATCCAGGACTTCTGTCTCCCTGACTCTCCTTTCTGGGGACAAAGCCTAAGGATTGCCTCGAGAACTAAGCAGGCTCTTGCCTGGCGTTGGACCCACCCCTCCTGGTAATCCAATCACCACTGGGCGTCTCATGGGCAGGGTCTCCTAAATTCAGATCCCCCCCTTTCCAATTAAAGATGCCAAGCTAATGTAATGTGGGCGCCTTCCAAATGCATGCATGAGCCAGACTATATTTTAGGTGTCATAGTTCAGCACAGGTGTCACTGGCTCGAGTCCGAGGTTGAGCTCTAGCACAGGTGTAGAGAGTGGATGGTTTGAGTTAAAGCCCAGAGCAAACCTGAAGGAAGATTGTCTGGCTGCTCGGGGAAGACCCAGCCCATGGTGGGTGGGAGTAGGCCCTGATAAATCACAGGAGCTGGTTGAGAGAGTGGGCATCCTCTGTATACGTGCCAACATCTGGTCCTGGCAAGTAAGGATTGTCCAGCTCTCATCCATTATGGTGGCCAGTTCCCTTCGGCCCTGTTGTTGGGGGTTCTCTCCCCGTCAAGCTGGACTATACTGGTAACCTACTATCGTAAGAAAGTAAACTCCTTGTCCCCCTTAAGCGTTCGATGTCATTTATCAGCAACTATGCAGGAGACTGCAACTTGGGTCACGGAGTTTTATAGAATGGTTTGGGGTTTGAGAGATGCTCCGTGGTGGGGCAATGTGCTTATCCTGCCTCTGGCATGAGGTACAAGAAGTATCCCTAAGCCATTCCCTGAACACCTGAGTACCTACTTGTTCAGGGGTTGGTGCACCACGTGTGCTCCAGGTGTTGGGTTAGTCATAGGAAACCATCCAGGGGCATCCCTCTCATAGTGCAGCTTGCAGTGGGGGGTAAAACGATTGCTCACCAACGTGGTAAAGCCCGAGTCCAGGAAACATTTGACACTAAGGCCATGTGCGGGCGTTGGGGTCCAGAGGTGGGAAAAGTACCAGCAAAGAACAGTCTCTCGGTCCCTCCTTACCAAGGGGCCGACTGTCCATGCTCGGTGTCTTGTATCCGGTCCCACACCCCCTCCCTCCCATCTACCTCCTCCTTCCTTCCTGGGAAAATCTGTAATGTTTTTTTTTTTTTTTTACACTAAATACTTGATTTTATGTATTTAATTATGAGAGAGTAAAGGGCAAAGGTGCAACACACACCATGGTTGCTTCTGGGGATTGAACTATGTCTCCAGCTTTGCGAGCAGACACTTTACCTGATGAGCTACCTCACTGGCCCATTTGGAAGTTCTTGATTAGACCATCCAGGCTGTACTAGTTCATGCCTACTGATGAAGTTATTCCAACTTGTATCCTTTTCTTGTTACACTTGTTAAAACCCATGTTTCCTTTGGCTCTCTCTTTCTACCCTAAAAGAGAAACTCGAAGAAACCATTCAGAGTTTTTATATTATTATGACTCAGAAAGCCTGAAGACTAAATTTCATGAGTTTTTCCTAAGATTCCTTGGGGACTCCAAGGATTCTTTTCCCACTGGCCTGGCAGGAGGATTATAAAAACAATTTCCCTCATCTCAGAGAGTGATAGAGAAAAACAAACAAAAATGCTCCCAAACGCAAAGTCCTATTCGAAAGCAGAGCGCTGGTTTACTTTTCTTATCTCCCCACACCCTGGCCCTTCTCTTTTCTCCTCGCCTTCTTTCCCTTTACCTTACCTTTCTTCTCTGGATAGGAACAGGCCAATAGAGAAGGTTGGGAACTCTTGAATTTGCCACGTGAGCTCGTCCAAGTATTCCTACCCTCTTTAGACTCTCTGTTTTCATTTGTCTGCATGGTTGTTGATAAATGACCATCAACAGCTTATGGGAACAAGGGGTTTATTTCCTTACTGACAGTCTGGTTTACCGTTCTCAGTCCAGCTTGACGGGAGAGGCACGCACCAACCCAGGCCGAGGGAACTGGCCACAACCAACACCACTAACAGCTGAAGATGGACAAGCCTTTATTGCCAGACAAGCATGTCTGGCCAAGTGAACCAAGGATTGCCACTTTCTCAACCAGCTCTCTGTGATTTATTCAGGGCCTATCCTACTCACCATAGGCTGGGCCTTCCCCTCATCTAGACAATCTCCTGCAGGTCCTTTGGGCTTACTCCACCACTAAATTCTCACAAATTGTTGCCTCAGAGCTCAAACCGCAACTGTCACGTTGCATCTGTGCCAACTTGAACGACATCTGTTTCTCAAATGTCACCGGAGGATCGGGTCCAGAATGGGCTTGCTTCAACTCCAGCAGCCACAGTTCTCATGGACCACAGTCATCCAAGAGCGCCGAGGTGGTCCCTTTGCAAGGGAAGCCTGGTACAGTGGGGAAACCCATCAGGACAGAGAGGTGGAAGTTTCAAGCCTTTTCTTCTTCTTCCTCCAGGACAACTCTAATTAGAACCAGTGGAGGCATTTGGTAAAAGATCTCTTTTCCCTACAGCCCAACCACCTCTCAATCTTGGCCCACCCCACCCCCCTGCGCCCTACGCACTTAAAGTCTTAGAATCCCTGCCCCTGGGGTCTCTTAGTTTTCCAGCTTTGCCTGCCAGTCCCGCCCGAGGTCCTTCTGCAAATATCTGGACCAGATTTAATGCTCCAAGATCGATCACACCAGTAAAAGATAAGTCTAGGGGCAACAGCTTGTGCCACCCCACACCCTGTTACTAGATCGCCTTGGGCAGCTCAGGTTCATGAATGACCAAGGGGAATCTTGTGAATCAGGGTCCCCAAGAAACAGGAGAAGCAAAGGGACTCATGACCGACGTTGGTCGACAAATTCCAGAGACCCGGAGGCCTCATTATCTGCAATCTGGTAAGCTAGAGAACTGGTAAAGTCAATTTTAATTTTCAATTATCACTTTTTATTTTTTTCTGGATTTTCCATAACAAAGTCTAAAGATTTTCATAGGCAAAAAGTCAGATGCTCTGCATCCATTGAGGGCTGCGGTGGTCCCTGAGGCTGGGTAATGGGTGGTGAGGTACGTTTCTCAAGGACTGTACACGCTATGGCAACCAATCAAAGCCGGCTTGGCCACATGACTCCTGTTTTCGCAAGGCTGAAGTAGAAAAAGAGACAGAATAGGAGGAGCCGAGGTAAGCAATGTTTTTAGTCAGTCGGAGTATGAAGGTCTGAGACTCGGGATATCCCAGATGAATAAGATAAATTTTGGGCATTAAGTTTAGTCTAGCTTGATGATTGAGAACTGAGCGTCTGTTCCCACGAAGAATTACAAAGGCAAGCTTCTGACAGGCCTGCAGCAGACTATCTTAATTGTGTGGGAAGATTCTGATCCTAGAGGGTGGATGGCCACCCCCCCGGGAAGGCGGCAGGACAGAGAGGCCGCGGCGGGCAGAGTGGCGGCTAGCAGATTGGCGGGCAAGATGTCCGGTCACTCTGGGAGAAGCACCCCGTGTGGCCCAATTCTCTGCTCTCCACGCTGTAAAGTCAGATGTGGTCGAGTTTCAGAAACGTGCAACGTGGGATCACATTTAGCCCTTGGTTTTGCCTGGTTGACTGCCTCTGAAATCAGTGAAGGATTCTGCTCTTATCCATTCTAATGCATGTTGACAACCCATGCGCTTGCAATTCCATTTCCTATGAACCATTATTCCACTGTCATTTTTGGTGCAGGGAGGGGAGGTCACTGTACTCAGCCACACCCTGAGACACCACAAGAGCCAACCTGGCTTGACTAGGTTCTGCTGGGCTGTGGGGTCTCTCAGTTTAGTCACCTGCCACAGGGCCCCCGGCACAGGTAACCTATCACACTGGCCCATGTTCGGATTCTGGGCTGTGTCTCCCTGTGCACCTTAAGACTCCAGCTGATCTGTTACATCTGCGGGAGCCACACGTGGAGGTGGATGTGGTGGGGAAAAGCGCGTGAACAATTCTAGTGAACAGTTCCTGTCAGTCAGGACAACTGTGAAGGACGAGGAGGGTCATCTTCTTGGATACCGTTGTCAGTTACTGTTGCTCGCTTCATTCTTCCTCATAGCAATCTGGACAAAACAGAGACTGTTATCGCCGGCACTCAAGTGAGGGCAAGGCGAGAGGTTCAAGATCAGCTCGGGCTTTGTAAAGAAACAAACAGGCCTGGGGGATCTCATGGCGTAAAGCCTTTGCCGTTAAAGCAAAAGCCCTGCTTTCACTCCCCAGTCCATGTAACAACTGGGCAGCATGGGGTAACACCCCGCCCTGGAAGGTGGAGCCTGGAAACCCCTTAGCAAAGCATAAGGTGAAGACTGATCGGATGATTCCCTTTGGGAGATCCTGTGTACTTGTTGGGCTAGGAGTGGGAACAGAATGTTCTGGAGCGTCCAGCCCTTTAAAAGAAGGAGGCATCAGAGGCGTGGAGTTTCACGGCCAGCACCAGCATTTTCTTCAGGTCTGTGATTTCCAAGTTCCCTCTCTTTCCGAGTCCCTTCTATCCCACACTCTGCTTCCAAACTCCAGCAGAGAAATCCAGCCTGTCAAGTTGGACTGGGCGCCATTAAGCTTTGTAAGCTGAAGATTTTGAACATGTCCCATTGGCGATTGTGAAAGAATTCTTGTCCTGACTTCTCCATCTACCTGCCGAGAGCACATACAATCTCCATCATTTCATTACCAGTATTTCCAGAAGAGTGGGACAAAGGAGGGAAGAAGAATGGGTGAGCCGGAAGAATGTTCTAGAATGCCGTTACTCCTGCACATGGTGCATGCATGCGATGGAAATGAAGGGTCTCCCAAATAAAGCTGGAATAATGACACTTTGCCTTTGTCCTCAAACCCTAGGCTAGCTTTTGTAAAGATTCACACTCATACACTCACACAAGCCAGAAGGATCTCTGACTTGGTGTGTAAGGTGTTCGGGTAGGATTTGGTATTTTTCTTAACAGGAGCAAATGAGCCGACCCTGAGGGGAGAGGGCGCCACCTAGTGGCAGGGAGCTCAGCCCACCTTGGGAAACATTGACAAACAATCCTGTAACTGGTGTGTGTGTGTGTGTGTGTGTGTGTGTGTGGCATGTGAGAGTATATGTGCTACATGTGAAGTATGTGTGCATGTATGAGTGTGTTTGGGGTGTGTGTATGATTATACAAGTGTGTGAGGTGGTTCTCCTTGGCAAGTTGTTGGCATTTGTTTTCTGCACACTTGGTTTAAAGCATTAAAATAATTATGCAATTAAGCGGGACCATCACCCTTCCCACCCCTACTGCCATATCAAACTAAACTACAGGTGGCGTGCGAGAAGGAGCCAGCAAGGAGCATTACTAACACGTCCGTGGGACCCACAGCGGAATGCACACAGGGCTCAGGAGTCCCCATGAATATTGACTGTCTGAGAACAGATGATAGTTCAGGACCGATCAGAAACCCCTGCTTGGTGTGGTGGCTGTTGCTAGGTATTTATAGTTCATTATGAGAGGAAAGTTTTAGACCAGATTTCTAAATCCTTGTGAGACAGCTCTTTGGGTGGGGCAATGGTACTGCAGAGCGATCCTGGGACAGAAAGGCGGACCTGGACTTAGTCCACATCTCTGCCTGTGCCTTGAGGAAGAGTCCTGCTTGAGGAGCAAGATCCCAATGACCTCCAGAAGCTCTGAGCAGCTGCCAGACTTTCTGTCAGTGAGATTTAAAGGCCATTTACTTTTGTTTATTTTATATTTAATGAGTTGGTTAATGCCAAAGGCAAAACTGATGTCCCATTTATTTTGGATACTGAACATTTGCACACAATTCCACTTGAAATATAGAATCAGGACACTAGCCTGTCACAAGGGAAGAGCTTACGATAGTGGGTGATGGGCATTTGGGGTCAGGCTAAAATAACTGCCCTCGGTTTGTTCCTCCCTCGCTTATTTTACAGGATGGTCTCTGTGGAGGGTTAAAGTCCAGGACTGGAGAGGTGGGTAAGGATGTGGGAAGGATTCCAATAGGTAGCTTTGAAGACTTGCTGTGTTGACATTCCACGGAAGAAGCTAAAAATTTGTAGCAAGGGAGACACATGAGACCAGAATGACGACAGGATGGAGCCTGGTGGTCCAGCATTTGGAAAGCTGAGAAAGGAGGATTGCCGTGAGTTCTAGGCCAGCCCGAGCTCACAGCAAGGTCTCTCTCTCTCTCTCTCTCTCTCTCTCTCTCTCTCTCTCTTTCACACACACAACATACACACGGATGAGATGGGCTTGGTAGAACTTGGGCAGCTGTGTGTTAACGGGCCACCTACCTCTCCTACCTTGGCTACTAACGGGGTGAGGGTGGAGGATCTAAGGAGATAGCCTGAGGGAAGGCTGCCATTTGGTGAAAGAGAATGGTGAAGTTCGAGTGAACTAGACCACCCAATGGTGGTGACTTTAGGAAACCTTTTTGTGAGGTTGCCACCAACAGTGAGGGCAAGGAAGAGATCCAGGCAGGTGCTCGCAGAACAAAGTCAAGCAATCAAGATGTAGATATTACAACCACCTTCTGCTGTGAGACAGGACTCTGACACAAGCAAATTAGGGGAGAAAAAGGGACTTACTTGGCTTACAGATCCAGAGCTGACACAGTCCATTATGGCAGGAGTCACTAGCAGAAGGCGTGGCTAGAGGCGGAAGCAGGGGGCCGGGTTAAGTCACTACATCATTTGGCAAGAACATGGGAGGACTAGAAAAGTAGGGCTGGGCTGTCAAACTTCAAGGCCCGCCCCTGTGGCTTCTTCCACCAGCAAGGCTCCACCTCTTAAAGGGCCACAACCTTCATACACGTTACCCCCAGCTAAAATGCGAGCACAGAGCTGGGCAGGGGAGGAGGAGGGGAGGGAGGGCAACTCTACTCAAACCATGACAGTAGAGGACAGATCCACAGAGAATCTCCACTTATGGTGGACCAGGTCCCATCAGGCAACCCCATCTTGGTGACAGTATTGTACATCAAAATGCATTTGGTGCATCCCCCCCCCCCGCCCCATGATGCTCTTCGGGTACAACAGGGCACCCACGGGGTGTTGGCTGTGTCCCTTTGCGATCTTGTGGTTCCTGAATGCTGCATTTGCTGTCATTGCCCAAATCAGACTCCAGTCACCCAGCCGGGACGAGATCAAAATCCAAATGTTCTTTCTCTCTTCCTCTTCATTCTCTTTTTTTTTCTTCACATTATCTTTTGTGTGTGTGCATGTCTGTGTGTGTGTGCGTGTGTGTGTGTGTGTGTGTGTGCGTGTGTGTGTCAGAGGGCACAGTGTGTGCCTGTAGAGGCCTAAGAGAGTCTTCAGGGATCACTATGGATTGTTCTACCTCCTCTTTACTTTTGTTCTGGAGTTTCCCAGGCTCTACCTTCCTGGGTTAGAAGAACAGGCTGCTGCCATTTCTGCCTAGTTCTTTTTTTTTTTTTTTTTTTTTACATGGAATCCAGGATCTGAACTCAGGACTTTCTACTTGTGAGTAGAGACTTACCCCCTGAGCCTCGTTGTCAATTTTTCAAAAGACAGAGTCTAACAACACATGGCCTCAGACGCACGATGACCCTCTTGCTTCAGCAGCCTCCCACGCGTGGGGACATTACCACACCCAGATGTAGAGGCACTTTGAACCGTGCTCTGGTCAGCAAGAGGATAGTTTTCTGCTGCTGCTTTCTTGGATATGGACCCACGAGTCATGACACCATCTTAGTTACCCGGCTTTCAAGGATGAGGGATAATCTCTCCATGCCCCCGCGTCCTGGGAATTGACATCATAGAAACATTCTGGAACTATCCTTCTGTTGTCCTGGCAGTATGTCCCGTCCTCCAAGGAAAGGAATGAGGCCACATCCCTTCCTCTAACGCTGCTTTCCCGCGACACACAGCTCACGCAGAACCAGGGGAGACCCCACTCTGGTGTCACACGAGAGGAGGTGCCCTGCTGCCATGATTAGTCTTCTCAACAGCCCGAAGCTCGTGTTTTTCATCTGCCTTCTTCTGCAGCCACTTTGGAGGGTCAGGTCAAGTTTACGTCTACTTGACTAGTGGCCGGTCTAAGCATCCACCCTTGGCGGTCCTCGGTCATGCGTCCTTACCTTCCCTGGTCATTCTAGACTGTTCTTCCTCTTGTCTTGCTGGTGGAATTCCCACTTCTCGTCTCTCCCTTCTTTCTCCGAGGACCTCTGCCAGGCCCTGCCCTGGGTCTCCAATAGCTCACTCCCAGTAGAAACCAGCGGGATCAAGCCTAACTTATCACCCTCTTGAGGAATTTCTGAGAGAGTTTCTTCCTATCGAGGACTGTCATAATTATTTCTGATTAATAATTTTGCACCTCATAAAGTCTCAGGGACCGGGCTGGGGAGGGTCACTGTGCAGATGACTGCTCCAGCAATTAAAGCGAAATTGTTGGTCGGAGACCCGGGATGGCCGAGGACAGCTGGAGAGCTCTTCTTTGCAAGTGGCTCTGGTTAACATCAGCCGGGAAAGCTCTCTGTAAACACATGAATAATTGATCGTCCAGGGCTCACATAGCTACCGCAGATCTGAGCCCGTGTGACTCATTCGTGAGCCGTCCCTGTCGTCCGTATGCCATAACACTGGAGGAGTGATGATCGCTTTTGGAGGTTCGTCTGTGGTTAGCGTTGCCAAAACGAAGACCGTAATGGTTTGTTATGATGACCTTTGTTATTCCATTAGGCTCAATTGCTTTAAAAAATGATGTGCGCATACTTTAGGAACATTTTCACCCTTTACGTTGACCTGACATCATGGTTTATATTACCAAATGTATTAATGACAGAGGAGTGTTTTCATGTCCCAAGGACAAGTTTTAACAACCATAATCTGCCCTCGGTCGTCATAAATATAAATGTATTGGTCAAACAGATCTCGTTAATGTGGCCAAGATAAATGCAGGTCTATATTTTAAGACAGTTGAAGTTCCTAGGGAAGAGATTCGGAGCTTTATGTGGAGCCGAGAGAGCTTGTGTACGTGTTATCAAAGGCTGAGAAAATGAACATGTCCCCCCCTCTGGTTTTGCCTTGGACAGATATAAATGTCTTGAGGCTGTCGGGTGAGATTGCTCACATAGTTTCTGGACACCATTAGTGCCTCCTGATGGGGTGAATCTTAGTTCTTAAAGCTGTATTCTTCTCGCTGCGCTCACAAGGCTTTCAAAACGAAAAAAAAAATAAAATAAATAATTGACAATCCCAGGTCTTGGCAATGTGCTGCTCGACGAACATTCTTCTGAGTTATCCGTTGTCTCAAAATTTTAATTACATTATCCTCCCAATTTGCCAGTGTCCTCCTAGAGATGAACTTCTCCTCTGTGGATGTGTGGCTGACATTTTACTTCACCTCACTTGGCAGGCTACGGCGATAGATAGCGTTCTGGATGGATGCTGTACTTTCTTCTTTATTGGGGGACACTCAGAGGTGCTGGTCTCTATGGACAGCATCCCCCACGTTGAGCTTCTAGGCAGAAAGTAAACACTTTTTAAAACGTGTTTTTATTTGAGTGTCTCCAATACTGTCCGAGGAAGCAGGACGCTCATGGGAGTGACCCCATCTTTCCAAAGGGAAGAGCCATTATGAATGGGGCTCCATGGCTGCTGGTCGCCGGGCAAAGCAAGGGAGCACTACAGTTGTTGTTCTTGTGTCTTAAAAGAATATTCTAGAAGGAACTTTCCTTCTGACCTGCTATGGTCTTGGGCAATACCAGACCTTGAGCTGTGGGAACTTGGTTTTGCATAGATAACTTCTCTGGGACCAAAGTGTGGATTTTTTCCCCCAAACTTGTGCCATAAAATAGTCTCCTCTGCTCTTTCAGAGTTTTGATGGTTTAAAAGCCTGGGCCCATAGAGGTATTTTTCACAGTGGGGAAGAGATTCTAGAAGCAACTCAAGTGTCTGTGGACAGATAAATGGATGCACGGAGTGTGGCATATGCACATGGACTGTTTAACCTTAAAAAGTCAGCAAATCCAAGAGTGTGTTAAAACATAGATAAAAGGGAACCTTGCGGAAGAGGGGGTGGAAAGACTGTAAGAGTCTAAAGATGGAAGGTCCACTGTTGGACAAGACACTCTGTTCAAAGCAGGTGTGCTGGACCCAGGAACTCAGTGCAATGAGACGTTCCTCACCAGACCGGCATAAAGACTGACATGTCCCCATAGACTAGCAAGGATTTCAGGAGAGGTAATTACATGCAGTGAAACCTTGGGGACTAGGGCTGGATGAGTGAAGGGGAGTGCCTCTATCAGTGGGGCGGCCTGAAGAAGGGCTACTTGGTATGCCACAGAAGCCTGAACCCTCACAAGAGTGGACAAGCCAGAGGGAACCCTGGGTCCCACAGAAGTGGACAGGCAGGAGGGCGGGAGGAAGTGGGATGGCTTGATGAAGGGAGGGGAGGAGGAATGGGAAAGAGAAGGAAAAGAAGTAGATAGAGCTAAGTACTCAGTATGCTTGTAAAACTAGGAAAAAATTATTTAAAAAACATAAAGAACTAAGGAACACATGCTATGTTATAATGTTAGTGGATAAATAAAACAATGTTTGTTACCACAATTTATATTTAAAAAAAAAAAGCAGAGATAAACCTTGAGGATATTACACTGGTGAATAAAGCCTGTGATGTAATTCCACTTCTGTGAGGTTCCTAGAGAAGATGAGCTCAGAAGCAATGAGTGTGGAAGGAAGCTTCAAGAGGAGCATGGGATGGGGACCGGGGAGCTGATGGCCTAAAGGGCTCAGAGTTCTAAAATGCAAGTTGAAAGAAGTTCCATGCTCTAGCTGCACTACACCGTGAACGGACTTACTCCTCTGGAACGGCACACCTGGAAACAGATGTGGTGTGAAAGATGCTGTGTATTTTAGCGCAACTCAAAAACAGTTAAAAGAAGAATGAAAAATCAAGCCAGTGAGAGTCACGCAGGTGACTGGATCCTCCAAAGCTCTTCCTGGGAAAACTATAACCTCTGACAGAGTTCCAGCCCCACCAGGCCCGTTAAGAAGTCTCTTGAGACTGAAGGGAACAGGACTGTCTTCCGATGTGCCGTGATTGAAAGGGAAGTAATTTTGCTTCACAATTTACTTCTCCTTTTCCCTTTTGTTATAAAAAATAAAAGACTTCAGTTTAGAGTCAAGGCCTCCTGGTAACTGCATTTTGGCAGCGTTACCACTCGAGTATACAGTAGGACTCTGGCAGGTCATGTTGGGTATCGTGGAGGGGATGATTAGAGATGGAGAATACAAGAAACTTTCCATTCCCGTTGTGACGACAGGACGTCCTCGAGGAATGTGCTGGACTGCACGGACCATCTGAGACCCTCATCCGACCAGAGCCTCCCCCTTGCTCTGGAAGATGATCTTCAGTGGAGAAGAGACTGGTGTGTGGTGGGAGTTGACTCCCCCAGAGGGTGCTGGGAGGCACAGTGGAGTCAAAGAGCATAAAACCAAGGGATTCTGGGGGGTGGCAGGGTGGAGATGAGACCCTCGCAGGGCGGCCGCAGTGTTTGTCATGAGGCTGAACTAAGGGACATTATTTTGACTGTGACCCTCAGCTGACACACATTCTCCAAGTTCATGGAGGCTGTGATGAGTCAAGCTGAGAGTTGCTAATCCGTTTCCTGGTCTTTCTCCTTCTCCTAAGTTCTCGAGCTCTGCACAGGTACAAGAGCTGGGTTCTAGGTCTCCCTGGTCCGAGTGGTGACTTTGGCTGAGAAGACCTTGCCCTGGCTGGAAGAAGACCACAGTTGCCATGGACAAGACAGTCAATGCTGGGATTTGGTACTAGAAGCATCATCATTTTCAGATCAGACCTCCAATCTCCATTCTAGCTTTCTCTCTTTGCTCCCTACCTCTTTCTTGCCTTCTCCCATCCACCTTTCCTCCTTTCTTTCCTTTCTCTCTCATTCTCTCCCTCCTTCTCCTCCTCTTTTCTTGCTTTCTCTCCCTCCCCCCTCTATTTCTCTTTCTGTTTTTCTTTCTTTTAAGTTTTTAAAGGTATTTATTTACTTGAGAGAGAAAGAGAGAGGGAGAAAGAAAGAGAGAGGGAGAGAGAGAAAGAAAAGGAGAGGGGAAGAGAGAGGGAGAGAGAGGAAGATTATGTGCTTCCAGAAATTGAACTCAGATCACCATCTTATCTTAACCCCCCCTCCTGCCTCTCAGTGCTGGACATGACCAGGATTTGAGGATGCTACACAAGTACTTTCTACCACTGAGCTATATCCCCAGTCCAAACCTACCTTTTATAAGTAACAAAACAAATGTTTCCATCTCAACAAAACAAGTGGTAACAACCACCACAAAACCCAATTCAAACTCCAAGCCCAGGACCGCCATGCTGTGCACTAATTGTATCTTGTGTTTGTGCCGCATCCCTGTCTGCTTCCTTCCCCTCTGAGCCCTTCACTGGGTCCTGCACACACCCTAGAGAGTGACGTGGGAAGAATGAGAATCTTCGGGAGGCTGTGTCAGTATTATGATCATGCACGCTTCACAGCAGAAGGTTCCAGAAAGTTAAATGGCTTACCTGAGTTCTAGGTGAGGGAATAGACTTGGAACCCCAAACAGTTCTGAACTCTCACCCAGTTCTCTGCACACCAAGTTCCTGCCCTGCCCCCGCTCACCTTGCATCAAAATAATGGTGCAAGAAGAATTAGCTAAGTGATAGATGGAACTCTCTTGACTGCATCACGCTAACACACTGCTATTTAGGGTGGGGAGTTCACAGGGATCCAGACACTTCTCCCAGCCCCCAGGGGACCAAAACACCCACTGAGGGAAGCTACAGAGGGTCTTCCATCCCCTGAAAGATAACAAAATCCCAAAGGTACCAGACCTTCTACAGAGTCACCATGAGAAGGAATGAACTGACCTGGTTCATTTAACTAACTGCAGCTCCAAAGTTTGGGGTTTAGCCACCGTGGGAGACAAATGGAGAAAGAATTAGTGTCTTTGAATGAATCTGCAAGCAAGATGGAGGTCTGAAATTCATCCTTGACCATTTGAGAAGTTTGGGAGCTATCTGTGAGGTCTTGCTATTGTTTCTTGCTGTGCTTTTCTTTCTGAAAGACAAGGTAAGGATGAGGATGTATGTGTCCACGGAGGGGGAAGCTAGAGGGGCAGAGATGGCATACTCCCCCGGAGCACAGGGACAGTTTGTACCTTGGTTTCCTCCTCAGGTCTCCAGTGGGACTTTGGAGGAAGTTTTTGTAGAGAAACTGGAAAAGATGACTTCCAAGCCTTGTGGAGAGCTTTCAAACCTTAAATCTTTCTTGAAAATAACCTGCCTTTCAGGAATGTGAGCTCCCAGAGAATAAGAAAGTTTTTCCTTAGACTGTGGAATGGCCGTGTGCTAAACTGCCATGGCCGAAGTCTCTGAAGGGAAGGATGTCATAAATCTCTAAGTATTTGCTCTAGTTTGCAAAGCAGCAAACATGTTAAATCAGATGTTGCTGTAAACACACACAATGACAGCTCCCCCCTCCAAACACACACATCCTGAACGTAGTATCAAGCTTCTAAAAACAAAAGAAAGCTTTTGCATTCTTAGATAATACCTCTGGTTGCTGCTAGATTTGCTTCTTTCTGAACGTGTTGCTAAAACCACAGTGCTTCTGGGTCCCCGCCAATAGCCGGGCTGAGCAGAGGTGTCCTGGTTTTATTTCATATTTTTCTGTAGGATTGAATAGGAAGGGTGTGTGTGTGTGTGTGTGTGTGTGTGTGTATGAGTGTGTGTATGCGTGTGTATGTGTGTGTATGCATGTGTGTGTATGTGTATGCATGTGTGTGTGTATGAGTGTGTGTATGTGTATGCATGTGTGTGTGTGTGTGTGTGTGTGTGTGTGTGTGTGTAGACAAGGGCCTTATGTAGCTGATGCAGGCCTTGAACTCACTGTATTGCTGAGGATGATCTACCTTCACCTTTCAAGTGCTAGAATTATGAATTACAGCCATTTTCCACCTTAACCAGTTCATAGGATGCCAGAGATTTTAACCCAGGACTTTGTACACACTAGGCAAGCACTCTACCAATGGAGCTGCACCTCCAATCCCAGATACATTGTTCTTTTTTATGACTAAGAACATATACTGGTATTAAAAATGAAACTGTAGCCTTTGAATCTTGATGCACTTAATAATCACTTTTAAGGGATTAATTAGGATGCTGATAGCAGTCTACACATTGTTTAGAGCCACACTACCTAGTTATATAGCCATATTCTGTTTTTATAAAAGTTCACATATCTCACATGAAGCTTCTATTGTATAGTCTTTATTTAAAGAGTTGGTCTGAGATGACACGGCTCATTGTTAAAGCACTTGTCTCACAAGCAAAAGGACTGGTGTTCAGATCCCCAGATTTCATGTAAAACGCTGTTAGCTGTGGTGGCCCACCTGTAATTCCAGCCCTGGAAAAGAGAAACTGGGAATTCTCAGAGTCAGCTGCCAGACTATTCCTATATTGGGCTCTGGGTTTAGAAAGCCAATAATTGAGGATGATTTCCCATATCAACCTCGGGCCTCCACATACGTGCACACGCCTACATACATATGTGTGACCATGCACATGCACTTGTACCAATCCATACACAGACTCACAAAACGAGGTAGAAGGCGTGGTTTTGTTTAAAATACTGTGTTTAGAAATGGGAGGAAAGGAAAAGCGACGCTGTGGGCTGCAGGTGGAAGCCCTGGAAGAGGTCAGGATTCTTGCTTGCTCCCGTTGGAGAAATGCTAAGACCTCTTAGGTGCCTTCCACCTTTGCAGCTGGCCCCTGGGGCCTCCGGTAGCTCCCAGCTCTTCACAATAACGTCCTCTTGTTGATTGTGTTTTTTTTTTTCCTTCCACGCTGGGCACTCTTCCTATGCCTGTCGTTCTCAGTAAAGTATGTGTCTCCCTAAAATTATACGCTGATCTCCAAGTCAAAATCAAGCCAAGCACCAAGTCAGGCTTCCTGGGCTGGGACTGACCCACCTGTAGCTATAGAGAAGAAGAACAAGTCTCTTCTGTATGTCTCTGGAATCCGGCTTCTTCAGCGTAAGCTCTAGCAGAGGAACCGACCGGCCTGTGGATTAGGGACGGTTACCCTGGGTGGGCAGGAGGACCAGTGTCCGGGTCAGGGTAGAGAGAACTTCAGATTGCTGTGGTCTATGTGTCCTTTTGGGGAAGGTGGGCGGAGCTTGTGAAGCTGTGGACTTTTCTGAATGTGTATTAAGTGACAATAAAAACTAAATAACAACGAAGAAAAAAAGCCCAGGTAAGAAGGCTCTGGTCACTAGGGGCCGCTGTATCCTCTCCCCAGAGGTATGAAGAGATCCACCCAGGGGCAAAGGGGGCCAGCCCCACAGCCTCAGACCCCAGATTCCTGAGCATTGATTACTTTGGGACAATTTACCTGGTGCCTCTTAGCGAGTCAGCCGCACATGGAGACTAGGCGGATATTTAGTTTCATTGAGTCTCATTAATAGTGCTGCAGAGGACTGACGGCCAGGTTCGCTCTGACTCAGCTGTGGGTAAGACTTCAGGAATGCCGCATTCTTGGGAGAAATTAAGATTCTTGCCTTGCTGTAAATAGACGCCCACCAGGAGAGGGGGGCTCCCTCTGCAGGGACCAGGCCCTGCCTTCCTTATCACCCACGGAAATCCTCTGAAGTGGTAAATACAGCCCTCAGTAGAGGCTGGAGAAGAGATTACTGGTGGGGGGTCGGGCAGAACAGGGCTGAGAATGCTAATGTGGTTGTTGGCCAGAGATTGGCCAGGAAGCTGGAGCTTGGAGGTTGGGGGGAGGGATGCTGGGGGTGGGCGCTGGGGGAGGGCGCTGGGGAGGGCGCTGGGTTGAAAGAGCTCAAGAGGAAATGAGGGAGGAAAAATAAATACATGAGATAAGTGACTTGCTCGCTTCCTCCCTGATTCCCCCTTTGTGTGGCATCCAGGACTCTGGTCTCCCTGACATCTCCTTTTCTGGGGACAAAGCCTAAGGATTGACTCTGAGAACTAAGCCAGGCTCTTGCCTGGCAGGTTGGCACCCACCCCTCCTGGTATATCCATCACACTTGGCGTCTCATGGGCAGGGTCTCCTAAATTCAGATCCCCACTTTCCAAGAGTAAAGATGCCAAGCTAATGTATGGTGCGCCTTCCAAATGCATGCATGAGCCAGACTATATGTTAGGTGTCATAGTTAAGCACAGGTGTCAACTTGACTCGAGGGTTTGAGCTCTAGGCACAGGTGTAGAGAGTTGATGGTTGAGTTAAGCCCAGAGCAAACCTGAAGGAGATTGTCTGGCTGCTGGGGAAGACCCAGCCCATGGTGGGTGGGATTAGGCCCTGGATAAATCACAGAGAGCTGGTTGAGAGAGTGGGCATCCTTCTGTATACTTGGCCAGACATGCTGGTCTGGCAAGTAAGGATTGTCCATCTCTCAGCCATTATGGTGGCCAGTTCCCTCGGCCCTGGTGTTGGTGTGTGCTCTCCCGTCAAGCTGGACTATGAACTGTAACCGGACTATCGTAAGAAAGTAAACTCCTTGTTCCCTTAAGCTGTTCGATGGTCATTTATCAGCAACTATGCAGGAGGACTGCAACATTGGGTCACTGGAGTTTAATTATAATGTTGGGGGTTGAGAGATGCTCCGTGGTGGGGCATGTGCTTATCTGCCTCTGAGCATGAGGTACAAGAAGTATCCTAAAGCCATTCCCTGAACACCTGAGTACCTACTGTGTTCCAGGGGTTGGGTGCACCTACTGTGCTCCAGGGGTTGGGTTAGTCATGAGGAAACACATCCAGGCATCCCTCTCAATAGTGCAGCTTGCAGTGGGGGGTAAAACGATTGCTCACCAACGTGGTAAAGCCCAGAGTGCCAAGGAAACATTTGAACTAAAGGCCATGTGCTGGCGTTGGGGTCAGAGGTGGGAAAAGTACCAAGCAAAAGAACAGTCTCTCTGGTGCCCTCCTTACCAAGGGGCCGACTGCCATGCTCGGTGTTCTTGTATCCGGCCCACACCTCCTCCCTCCCATCTAACTCCTCCTTCTTCTGGAAATCTGTAGGTTTTTTTTTTTTAACTAAATACTTGATTTATGTATTTAATTATGAGAGAGAGAAAGGGAAAAGGTGCATACACACACCATGTGGCTTCTGGGGATTGAACTCATGTCTCCAGCTTTGCGAGCAGACACTTTACCTGATGAGCTACCTCACTGGCCCATTTGGAGGGTTCTTGATTAGACATCCAGGTCTGACTAGTTCATGCCTACTGATGAAGTTATTCCAACTTGTATCCTTTCTTGTTACACTTGTTAAAACCCATGTATTCCTTTTGGCTCTCTCTTTCTACCCTAAAAGAGAAACTCGAAGAAAACACATTCAGAGTTTATTATAGTTATTATGACTCAGAAAGCCTGAAGACTAGAATTTCATGGAGGTTTTCCTAAGATTCCTTGGGGACTCCAAGGATTCTTTTCCCACTGGCCTGGCAGGAGGATTATAAAAACATATTTCCCTCGGCGCAGAAGAGAGAGAGAGAAAAAACAAAACAAGAAAATGCTCCCAAATGCAAAGTCCTATTCTAAAAGCAGAGCGGTGGTTACTTTTCTTATCTCCCCACACCTGCCCTTCTCTTTCTCTTTCTCCTTCTTTCCCTTTACCTTTCTTTCTCTGGATAGTAACAGGCCAAATAGAGAAGGTTGGGAAGCTCTTGAATTTGCCATGTGAGCTTCGCCAAGATGCCTACCCTCTTTAGACTCTGTTTCAGTTTGTCTGCATGGTTGTTGATAAATGACCATCAAACAGCTTATGGGAACAAGGGGTTTATTTCCTTACTGACAGTCTGGTTACAGTTCTCAGTCCAGCTTGACGGGAGAGCACGCACCAACACCAGGGCCGAGGGAACTGGCCACACCATCACCACATAACAGCTGAGAGATGGACAATCCTTACTTGCCAGACCAGCATGTCTGGCCAAGTGAACAGAAGGATGCCAACTTTCTCAACCAGCTCTCTGTGATTTATTCCAGGGCCTAATCCTACTCACCATAGGCTGGGCCTTCCCCATCAGCTAGACAATCTCCTGCAGGTTCGCTTTGGGCTTAATCCAACCACTAATTCTCCACAAATGTGCCCAGAGCTCAAACCCGCAACTGTCAAGTTGGCATCTGTGCCCAACTATGACAGACTCTGTTTCTTCAAATGTCAAAGTAGAGATCGGGTCCAGAATGGGCTTGCTTGCAACTCCAGCAGCCACAGTTCTCATGGACCAAAGTCAGCCAAGAGGCGCCGAGGTTGAGTCCTTGCATGGGAAGCCTGGGACAGTGGGACCCATCAGGACAGAGAGTGGAGAGAGGTCAAGCCTTTCTTCTTCTTCCTCCAGGGACACGTCTAGTAGAACCAGTGTAGGCATTTGGTAAAAGATCTCTTTTTCCCTACAGCCCAGACCACCTCTCCAGCTTGGCTCCACCCCCCTGCGCCCATACTGCACTTAAAGTCTTAGAATCCCTGGGGTCTTCTTAGTTTTCCAGCTTTGCCTGCCAGTCCCCACGAAGGTCTTCTGCAAATATCTGGACCAAGAATTTAATGCTCCAAGATCGATCACACCAGTAAAAGATGAAGTCTGAGGGGGCACAGCTTGCCACCCACACCCTGTTACTAGATCGCCTTGGGCAGCTCAGGGTTCATGAATGACCAAGGGGAATCTGTGTGAATCAGGGTCCCCAGAGAAACAGAAGCAAAGGGACTCATGACAGGACATTGGTTCAGACAAATCCAGAGACCCGGAGGACTCATTATCTGCAATCTGTAAGCTAGAGAACTGGTAAAGTCAATTTTATTTTCAATTACACATTTTTATTTTTTTCTGTATTTCCCATAACAAAGTCTTAAAGATTTTCAGAGGCAAAAAGTCAGATGCTCTGCATCCATTGAGGGCTGCGGTGGTCCCTGAAGGCTGGGTAAAGGCGGGGGTGAGGGTTGCTCAAGGACGGACACAGCTATGCAACCAATTCAAAGCAGGGCTTGGCCACATGACTCCCTGTTTTCCAAAGCTGAAGTAGAAAAAGAGACAGAATAGGAGGGAGCCAGAGGTAAAGTCAATGTTTTAAGTCAGTCTGAGTATGAAGGTCTGAGACTCGGGATATCCCAGATGAAGAAGATAAAGATTGTGGCATTAAGTTTTAGGTTATTAGCTTGATGATTGAGAACTGAGCGTCTGTCCCACGAAGAATTACAAAGGCAAGCTTCTGAGCAGGCCTGCAGCAGACTATCTAATTGGTGTGGGAAGATCTGATCCTAGAGGGTGGAGCCACGCCCCCGGGAAGGCGGGCAGGACAGAGAGGCCGGCGGCAGAGTGGCAGGCTAGCAGATTGGCGGGCAAGAAGGTCCGGTCACTCTGGGAGAAGCACACAGTGTGGCCAAGTACTCTGCTCTTCCACGCTGTAAAGTCAGATGTGGTCAAGTTCAGAAACGTGCAACGTGGGATCACATTTAGCCCGTGGTTGCTGGTTGACTGCCTCTGAAAGCAGTGAAGGATTCTGCTCTTTATCCATTCTATAGCATGTTTACAAAACCCATCGCGCTTGGCAATTCATTTCCTATGAACAAGTATTCACTGTCATGTGTAGGTGCAGGGGAGGGTAGGTCACTGTACTCAGCACCCTGAGACACACACAAGAGCCACCTGGCGTGACTAGGTGTCTGCTGGGCTGGGGGGGTCTCTCATTTGAGCAGCCACAGGGCCCCGGCACAGGTACGAGCACACTGGCCACATGTTCAGGATTTCCTGGGCTGTGTCTCCCTGGGCACCTGAGGACTCCAGCTGAATCTTTTACATCTGCGGGACCCACACGTGGAGGTGGATGTGGTGGAGGAAAAGCGCGTGACAATCTAGTGAAAAGTTCCTGTCAGTCAGGACACTGTGAAGGCCGAGGAGGGTCATCTTGGACCTTGTCAGTTACTGTTGCTCTCTTCCATTCTGTCCCATAAGCAATCTGGACAAAACAGAGACGTGTTATCTCGGCACTCAGTGGAGGGCAAGGCGAGAGAGTTCAAGATCAGCTCGGGCTCTTGTATAAGAACAAACAGGCCTGGGGGATGCTCAGGGCGGGAAGCCTTTGCCGTGAAAGCAAAAGCACCTGCGTTCACATCCCCAGATCCATGTAAACAACTGGGCAGAAATGGGGGTAAACCCCGCCCTGGAAGGTGGAGCCTGGGAAACCCCTGAGCAAAGCAATAAGGTGAAGACTGATCCAGGATGATTCCCAGGGTCACCCTTGGACCTCCACAAGCACACACACACACACACACACAAATAAATAATAAAAATAAAACCAGGGGCTGAGGCGATGGCTCAGTAGATAAAGCACTTACTAAACAACTATGATGACTAGGCTAGAATTCCAGAACCCACAACATGGGTGGGCATGGTGGTTTCGCAGCCCTCGAGAGACAGAGAGCAGGATCCCTGGGCCAAGCCAAATCCGTGAGCTCCAGGTTCAGCAAGGGACCCTGCCTCAGTAAACAATGTGGAGAACAAGCAAGGAAAGACACGCTATGTCACCTGCTGGCCTCTGCTTGCATGCAGACACATGCAAACATGCATCAACATGCAAACATGCATCAACATGCAAACATGCATACACACATGCACACACAAATAGAAAATGAAAACAAAATGCTAATGCTAATCGTGTCAGATTTGGCTTCTTTAGCTTTACTTTCTATCCTCCCAAAATGAAGAAAAAAGAATTTAGGGGCTGGAAAGATGGCTCAGGGTCCTTGAAAGCAGAAGGACCTGAGTTCAGATCCCAGGTCCCATGTAAAAAATGCCAGGCAGAAATGGCAGAGGCCTGCACTTCCACCCTGGTAAGCAGAGCCTGGGAAATTCCAGAGCAAAGCAAAAATGAGATAGAAGCAGTCCAGGATGACTCCCGAAGTCACCTTGGCTCTCTACAGGGGCACACAGTGCCCTCTGATACACACATACACACACACACACACACACACACACACACACACACACAAAGAATTTCAAGGCACATTGAAAAAATAGAAGCAAATAGGAATCAAAACATTACCTCTGAAAACCAGTGCCATTTACTCAGTAGGAAATGTCAAGAGGAGTAACATTTAGCACATGAGAAATGAAAGATGGGTTCACAAACAGTGATTCATGCAAATATCAGGGAAGGGGAAAAGTCGGCCCTTTAAGATAAGATCCCACCCTCTTGTTCCACTGCTGTGGTTAGATCTTGAGCAAACTACCAACTGTACCCAGGCCTCAGTTTCTCCCAGAGTAACTGAGAGGTGATAGATTTCTAGAGCAGCTTCTTGCTTTAATGTCTGGGCTACCAGATAGTTCTTTTGAGACCACCTTGCCTGGCAGGAAGGAAAACACACAAAAAATAATATGCGCCAGGTTGAGCATTCCTCACCAAAGCTAAGGCAGTGCTGCTGTGTGGGGGGTGGGGGGAGTGAGTCATGGTGTACTGGAAGTCTCCTTCCTTCCTCCTCTGGCTAAGGGCTGGGTCCCAACATGCCAAGCAGAGCCCCCACAGCTCACACCAGAGCCCCCCCAGCGTCACACCAGCGCCCCCCACAGCTCACACCAGCGCCCCACACAGTCACACCAGCGCCCCACACAGCTCACACCAGCGCCCCACACAGCTCACACCAGCGCCCACACAGCTCACACCAGCGCCCCACACAGCTCACACCACGCGCCCCCCACAGCTCAACCAGAGCCCCCACAGCTCACACCAGAGCCCCCCACAGCTCACACAGAGCCCCCCCCAATTCACACAGAGCCCCCCCCTCACAGCTCACATCAGAGCCCCACCCAGAGCCCAGCTATAATTCAATAACAGTTTGACACATGGAATATTTATCTGAATTTCAGAATTTTTTAGGCCAAATTCTGTCCTTTTATCATTTTCCACATTCTCTAACAGTTAGAGCTTTGGAAACATTCACCAGGAAAGGGGTGCGGGGCTGGGCTGAGAAAGAGGACACCTGGACAGAGGCTGGGAACGCCTCCCTCTGCCTTGGCATGGGAAAATCATCAATAACGTTAACTCTGTAAAGTCATTTTCTTCCGGGACTGAACGCTCACTCGTACGTTGTTTCACTCATTGTGTCTTGTTAATTAACTTACTCAAAATTTCCACTTTTTACAGTTGACTTCTTTGGGCTCGAGACTTATTTCTTATGGGGCTAATATATCAAATTTCAACTATTAGAACTCACTTATTTGAAAGAAACATTGCCATATTAAAAACCCCAACACAACTTTCAGTGGAAATCTTTGGGTCTAAAGCTGCATGAGTGCAGGGAAATGCACATATCAGTGGGGTGGCCTGAAGAGAGGTAACCTGATATACCATGGAGGCCTGAGCCCCCACAGGAGTAGACAGGCCAGAGGGAACTTTGGGGTCCATAGGAGCACACAGGGGGAGGGAGGGAATGAGGGGAGGGGAGGGAGGGAAGCTGGGATGAATACTCAATATGTTTGGAAAAATAGAAAAAAATGAAAAAACAACACACAAACTGGGTGTAAATGTCTGCAACATTAGTGCAGTGTTGCGGGAATTATTACTAGCGGAATCCCCACACCTTTGAAAGAAGTGTCTTAGAGTTTTCTCATAATTAAAGCTTTGCCTTTAATGCCACCAAAGACCGAGCTCTCGCGCGCGCACTGTTGGGTCCTCTCAGAGCCCGGTCTTGAAGAAGCGGAGGTGGCAGAAAGGGGAAGGAGAGAGATTTGGTGTAACTGGGGGAGAGCAACGCAGGACAGAAGAGGACAACGTGTCTAAGACAGGACGCGTCATCTTGCCTGGGCCAACAGATACCCAGAAACCTGGGCATTATTCCAGGTGCCTGTGAAGGGGATCCGGATGAAATGGGTATCTGAAGGCTGGATAGAACTGGTTACCCTCCCCAGCTGGGTGAGCCCACCTGACCAATCAGAGATCTGATTAGAACGAAAAGAGTGTGTCAGAAGAGAAACTCCCACCGTTCTGGTGGACTTGGGACAAAGGTTTTTCCCTTCCTTTCCAGACCAACTGAAACACAGATTTTTCTTGGACCTGGAACCTTCAGCTTTCAGGTCCAAACTCAGACTACTCTGCTGCTATAATCCTGTGGAGAGATCCTCTCTCTTCTCTCTTTCATATCTATTATCTGTAATAGTAGCTAAGCATATATGTATATATATGTCCATTATATTTTTATCTATGCATTTATCAAGCTATTATCTATCTATCTCTATCATCTATCTGTCATCTATCAATATGTATGTATCTGTCACCTATACATCTATATCTATCTACATCTTTCTATCATTCTATGTATCCATTATCTGTCTATGAATAGATATATGTATCTAACATATGTATCTATCACCTCTATATCATGTATTATTTAATCTACCATCTGTTATTTATCATCTATTTGTTTATCTCATCTTCTGTCTGCCATCTATCCATCTTCTCTTAATCTATAAATCTATCAGAATAATTAGACATGTTTCTAATTATTTCTGACTAGTACACAAAGGTTTCGTGTAGAAAACACTTTCTGGTTGTGCTTTACACCTTTCTCTCTCTCTTTCTTTCTTTCTTTCTTTCTTTCTTTCTTTCTTTCTTTCTTTCTTTCTCTCTCTCTCTCTCTCTCTTCTTTCTTTCTTTTTTCTTTCTTTCTTCTTACTTTTCTTTTTCTTTCTGTCTTTCTTTCTTTCTGAAACAGGACCCAGAGCCTTGTGCATCCTAGCTAGGAACTCTACACTGAGTTATACCCCAATCTCTCCAGGTAGACTTTCTATTGCCCTTCACTTTAGTTTAGGTAGACCTGATGTCCACTGCATGTATTTTACAGGACAGGGAAATAACCATAAAATCCTGGCTCCAGGCTGGGGTATAGTGGACACTTTCCCCAATATCCACTCGCCGAAGCCCCTTGCTATGTTTGGGGCTCAGCAGTGAATCACAGAGAAAATGGTCTGAGAGAAGGTCCTGGGCATTTCCTCGAGGAGCGAAACACATCTCCCTGCAATACCTCAAAGCACATCCCCATCCCAACTCACTTGGCGGCCATGACAATCTAGAACCAAAGCTTCGACTTCGGCCAAGGTATGCACCATCAGGAAGATGGACAGTCTCCAGTGGACGTGGGTTTAGAGGGAAGTAATGTAAGCACTCCAAGGAACACAAGAATTGTAAAAAAAGGCCAAACCCAGAGGAAGCAGAATTAATGGGCTGAGAAGA
Source organism: Typhlomys cinereus (assembly GCA_023101885.1). Classification (NCBI taxonomy): domain Eukaryota; kingdom Metazoa; phylum Chordata; class Mammalia; order Rodentia; family Platacanthomyidae; genus Typhlomys; species Typhlomys cinereus. Next base: position 3,160,608 of record JALPQD010000093.1, on the reverse strand, counting down.
ACAGGAATGAAAATTAGCCTTAATAAATATCTTCAAAGTCTAAAGAGAGAATATTGGAAACATGAAATAGAAGTAGATGGAAGTACTGGATATGAAAAATAAAAGAATAAAGAATGCACTGGGTTGAACTCAAAGTTCTTTTTTCCCATTCTGAATTTCTTCAAAATTGATTATGCAAAGAAAAGTTAGAATATCCTTGCTATATATATATATTTGGGACTCAAATCTGGAGTCTAAGCATGCTAGACAAGTGCCCCCTCACTGAGCGGCATGCCCAGCCTTCTGTGATTTCTGTGGGCAGAGACATATCTAGCCAACAGCACAGAGGCTAGAGGAGTGGGCGGAGCTACGTGACAGTAACCGGGAGTGATGAGCTGAGATGACTCATGCAGTCTGTAGAATAACTGCTAAGCACGCACAGCAGTCAACAAGCCAGCAGAAGAGGTAAACTTAGGGTGCGAAAGAAGGTAGGAAATGCGGAGCAGGGAAGCACAAACACATGGGAACAACTGAAAACTAAGAGCAAATGGTGGCTCTGAACCCAGCACATCAATAATTTAGAGGATGCATCTTAAATGTGTGTATATACATGTGCATAAATGTGGACGCAGATGCATTTGCACATATGAATATGCATGCATGTATATTAATATGGACATTGGTGCATTTGCACATATGAGTATGCGTGCATGCATGCATCTTCACACGTGCAGAGGTGCATGTGCATATGAACATGGTGCATGCATACATGTATGCATACAAGGGCCAGAGGATGACCTCAGCTTTTACTCTGCGGGCGCAGCCTACCCTATTTATTTATTTTATATTTTTGTTTTTGAGATGCACTGTCTTACAGCCTGCAACTCGTTATGTAGGCTAGACCGTTGGCCAACGAATGCCAGGGATCTGTTTTGTCTCTGCCTCCCCAGTACTATGATTGTAAGCATAAGGCATCATGCCTGGTTTCGTGGTGGGGGAGTTCTGGGAACTGGACTCAAGTCCTCATGCTTTTGAGACCTTTATTGGGTGAATCATCTCCCCAGCCCCTTATATAAATACTAATGGATACATTTATTTTAAAATAGCATAATTATTTATTAGTGTCCAATTTTATTTCTTAACTTTTTATTGTTGCATACATTAATATAGTGAATTCATGATATTTTGACCCCTAAAGCCCCCAATCCCATTCCCTTCCTTTTTGCCTTACAATCCTTCATCTCCCCTGCCAGACTCTCTCCTATTTTCAAATCTTTTCACTTGTGTGGCTCGCTGTGTGTCATTTAGTTTGTCTTTGATGACATAGGCCTGACATGCTTTGAGCTCCATCAAGCATCCTAGATCAGTGGATGTAACACGGAGGAAAGCACCCTCCTTTACCTCCCATAGTCTATTTTTGGGGGGAAACTCTCATCCTTGGCTAAAAAGAGAGTGTAAGATCAGTGTGAGCTACATGAGACCCTGGCTCAAAACAAAAACAAGAAATGAACTCGAATACTTGAAATACATATTGAACATTTCCTAAGGGGCAGGTGTGAGGGCAGGTGATAAGTCTAATGAACTTCAAAAGATTGAAACCTTTTGCTTTGACAGAATTATACTAGAAATCACAAACAAATCATATGCATATAAAACTTATATAAAAGTCATATATATTACATATATAGTTTTTTTCATTTAACCAGTTTTTTAATGAAAACTGTAAAAAAGATTTATTCCTGCATTTTCTCAATAGTTTCTTCCTTGCATTTGCCCTTTTCCTTTTCAACTTGGTGAGATTTAGCTTTTCGCTCCAGAATGGTGTTGCGGTCCTTATCCAGTTTTAGCCTGGTGATAACCACCTTGCTGGGGTGAGTGTCCACACAGACAGCTGTGCCATTAGCCTTTTCCTGCTGCACTCGTTCAATGCAGATGACGTATTTCTCCCTGTAGACCTGGACCATTTTGCCAGTCTGCTGCCCTTTGTAGTGTCCTCGCATATCCTCGCATCATCCTTTCGGATGGGCATAGAATGAAATGGCACTTCTGTCTCAGTTCTTTGGAGAAGAGAAGACATAATCTTCTCCTCACGTGAGAGGGTGCATTGAAATGCTTTTTGTGGTTCTTGCTTCGGTCAGACGTCACAAAGGGATTGAAGTTCACTGTGGCGGCTGCCACTCCAGTGATGGAAGCGCATATTACATATGTGGTTTTAACGCTTACGCTGAAGAAGGCCCTAATTTAAAAAATCTAAGTTTCTGCTCTATGGAACTAAAGAAAGAAGAGCAATTAAACCCACAGTAAATACTAGGAAAGAAATAGTAGAGATAAGAAAAGAAATCAATGACATGGAGAAACAATAGAGGCCATTAAGAAGACAAAAGAAATGGTTGTAAAAGATTCATGAGAGGAAACGCCCACAAACCGTTTTACAGGAATGGCTGGGGCAGCACTATGCACAATGCACAACGGCTGGAAACAACGCCAAGGTCTGTGGACGGCATAGACGGACGTGGTCATACAGCAGCGGTGCGAGCTCCTACAGGAAAACAGGAGGAACTGGGGCCACCCGGGCCGCACGGACCACGCTCTCCAGTGAGTGACCGGAGAGGGCCACCTAAAAGGAGCAGATTCTGTAAGACTCCGTTTATATGACACGCAAGAACACATGTCAAAGATTCATGGTGAAAAGAGTCAAAACATGTCTGCCTTTGGTGGGAAGGAGGTTGGCGAGGGACGTCTCTGGAGCAGTGGGACAGTTGCATATCCCAGGGGTCATGGAGCTGAAGGGGGCAGCATTCCCCACTGGGACCTGGACCACGAAGCTGCGTATTCACTTCTGAAAATGGTGTATAAAGAGAAGTGGAAGCAGACGTTAGTTTAATTTGCTTATAAAGGTATATGGGGGTCCGCAGACGAGTGTTTCCCTCAGGCTAATGAGAGCGGAATTTCCCACTGATGAAGTTACAAATGCAGCAGGAAGGAAGCATGGAATGTACTCTGTCTTGTTGAATTGATATTAGATATTCAGGTATAACATCAGTGTGACCACACACACACACACACACACACATAACGTCCCTCATCAATGACATGATCATATCAATATAACAGAGCCACGTCCCTTATGATGCCATATGATATATACACAAATGATGGCAATCCCACAATATAACAACAACAGCGCTAAAAAAAACACCCTGTGGCTTTCACTGCACCTTTTATGTTCAGACAGGTTTAGAGACATGAATGTATTCCACTGTGGCACAACAGAACCAGGCTGCACATACCTGCAGCTGAACCTTGTAGCCTAGATCTACAGCAGGCTGTACCCTGTGTGCTTCTATATGTGCACTTGGTGGCATTCTGCAAATCACAGAGTTGCAGGCTGATGCATTTCCAGAACAAACTCTGCTGTACGTACACCTATATGAATATCTATATAAATATATACGCATACATGCACATCATACATGCATACGCAATCTATATGGCAATATGACCTAAGTCTTCAAAATTATGAAGGCTGTTAGAAATATACTACACTACATTCTGTAGTGGGTGTAGATGGGGTTGAAAGAATATACATCATAAAGAGTAATCCTTAGAATCTTGAAACCTGGGTTGGGAGGGTCCACAGTCCATGAGCAATTCACTGTTCATGCCCATTCACTGGGCTCTTGGTAGTGTCCTTCGCTATGGCTCCTAGTGGACATGTCAGGCGCTGCCTATGAAAATACAGGCGCCTTCTACACCTGGTTTATAGGCCTATCATAATATTAGGCAGGTATTAAGTTTTCAGTTAGACTGAATTAATAATGAAACATAAGTATGTTGAGGTGCAGTCTGGAATGGCCTAGTTGTGACATCTCAGCTTTGGTTTCTTCTCTTGCCTGCAGAGAAGTCACCAGCCGACCTGTTTTCTATTTAAAAAAGAAAGGCACTTCAAGCATTTTTACAAAGCTTATGATGAACGACCGTATCTTTTTGTCAGTGGTCAGCAGCAGCTCAGAATCCAACAACTAAAGAGGAAATATATTTTCCCACAGATGCCCCGGGATGCAAACCACATTGTTCATGTTTTTTGGGAAAGAAAAAAAAAAAAAAAAGGAAAGAAACAATAAAAACAAGACATTGTGAGATCTTTGAAGTGCTCAGGCACAATGGCGAAGGGCCTTTGTTGAAAGCGGATTTTCCTAGTGCCACCCGGCTAGATTCTTATCGGAGGCTTCTGAGCAGGACACAATGAAAATAACCCAGCGTGAATAAAAGAACAGATAAGAAATGTGCCCTGGTAAAGAGCGGGAAGGAGGCCGGGCGAGTGCTGGGGCCCTCATTGAAAACAAATAGCCCGAGTGGGGAGAGAGGCATGCTTTATCTTCAGCCTTCTTTTTATAGCTTGATTGGAATTGTTTTGCCTTGAAAATGAATGGAGTGCTGGGGAACGCGCCCGGGCTGTTCCTTGGCTGGGCCTCGCTCTGTGCCATGTTCATGAGTTATTGCTGGTATCACCCCATTAGACCAGTGTCAACAATAGCCCTGCTTTGGAGGCAGAGCTTCCTGCGAGGTAAGGGCTGAGGCCTGGTGCATCATGGGCCTTCAATAGGCTGAGGGTCCTGTGGCTGAGGATGGCTGGCAGCTGTCCCTGGGGTCTCGTGAGTTCCTGGGGGCATAGGAGAGGGCGTGGGCGGGGCCCCAGCATAGCAAGGGGGAACAACAAGGAGTTCTCTCCTAGCATGTTGGGGAGGAGTCGGTCTTCTGTCTGCTTGGACCCCCAAAAGCAATTCCTGTTTCCCGAGCAGACATGCTCAGTGGGTGGACGGATGGGCAGACAGTGTAGGGCTATCTCAAATGAGGCTACAGATGATGCGGGCTGACTTGATCGGGAACCAAACGGTCCTGCCAAGTCTGTCAGTTCTTGGGATACCCGGCTGACCTTGGTGTGATACCGACTGTTCAGTCCAGCGTTCATTCAGCTCAGTTCCTGATGATGCAGTTCACCTCCATGGTTGCTGATAAATGACCGTCAAATGGCTTAAGGAACAAGGGGTTTATTCTCTCTTACAATTTTCCCGGACAGCATGCACCAATACCAGGGCAGAGGGAACTGACCACACTATTACTGCATAGTGGCTGAGATATAGACAATCCTTACTTGCCAGACCAGCATGTCTGGCCAAGTGTACACAAGGATGCCAACTCTCTCAACCAGCTCTCTGTGATTTATTCCAGGGCCTAATCCCACCCACTATAGGCTGGGCCTTCCCCATCAGCTAGACAGTCTCCTGCAGGTTTGCTCTGGGCCTAACTCAACCACTAATTCTCTACAAATGTGCCCAGAACTCAAACCCTCAGCTGTCAGGTTGACACCTGTGCCTACCCAACTATGATAGATGAGGCGCTGCATAGATGGCAGAAAGCAATGGCAGTCATGGTGCCTGCCCCACTAATGCAAAACACGGGATGGAGCAGAAAGGACACCCACAGTTCTCACATCGAAGGCATCTGGGAACATGAGCAGTACTCTCAGGAATCCAATCCAAGGGCGGGGAGATGGCTCGGGGGTTAAAGATCTGAGTTCAGATCCCCAAATCCCACATAAAAAAGACCTAGGCGGATAGGGTGGCTGCTTGCAGTTCCTGCCCTGGAAGGCAGAGCCTGGGAAACCCCAGAGCAAAGCAAGAAGGATGTAGAACAATCCAGGATGACTCCCAATGTCACTCTTGGGCATCTATAGGCACCCACATACACCCACAAAAATAAATGCACAAAAATAAAAAAAAATCCCAGTTCAAAAGATGGGAGGGTGGGGGAAAAGAAGGAGTGAGGGACGGGTGGGAGAAGGGGATGAGGGAAGAAAGGGGGAGGGAAGGCGCCATCCAGTTTGCAGATTGGAAATAGAAGTGTTGGCAGCAGCTGAACTAGCTTTACAAAGCTCTATACGGATGGCAAGTACTTAACTGGGATTGTTTTACAGGGTACTCCAAGGACGACATGTAATAAATACTAGTGCTGTTTCATTCTAGTCATGATAATATGGGAGCAGAGGGAGGCTAAGTAACTTACTAATAAGCAGCAGAGATAGGAGACGCCCAAGCCGTCTAACAGAGCTTATGCTGACTGAAATTCTGTTTTCCATATATTTAGCACTGCTGTATTACAGTCTCTGAGCCAAGCGTCTCGTGCAGATTGTTCATGTCCATCCCAAGATAACGCAGGGTCTCCTTGTGAAGTTCGAAGCTGGCTTCAGCGACTGTCCTCCTGTCTCTGTCTTCTAAGGTCTGGGCGCATATCACGTGGTGCTGTGGTCCTCGGTTTACCCACGTTTTTAAAGCGTGAGACTCAGAGATGAAATGATTTGGTCAGGTGACATGGTTGAGTTTGAGATGGTGCATTCAGGTCCTGAAAAGTTTGGTCTCAAAAATGTGTCATTCTGCTATCTCTGAGGAGAAAGTGGCCAATTGTCCTCTGGGGCCGCAGGAACCCTACAGAGCCAGTCATAGCCACCTCTAGGGGTCATTGGGAGACCTGTGGCACTGACCCTGGGGAAGTCTCCAGTCCACTGCAGGCTCATCTCCTGTAGACGTTTAGCAACAGGCAGTTTCCAGTAGTGCAGATCTGGCCAGGGTTGGGACAGGCAAGGTGCCCACTTGGAGACCTGTCGACCTGGATTGTTCTCTGAAAGACCACATGGTGGACAGAGAGAACTGACTCCTGGAAGTTGTCCTCTAATCACCTGTGTGCCATGGAATGCAAGCATGTGTCTCTCTCTCTCTCTCTCAAATACAAAGGTTTCCCATATGGTCACAATCGCTGCATAACACTTCAGCAGCTAAAGCAAACCACCACGTCTCTGCTTCTGAGCTCAGGAGTGGACGTGAGCTTGCAGGTTCGTCTGCTCAAGTGCAGGGCTGATGGGCTGCATTCTCCTCTGGAAGATGGGGGGGGCGCTCAGTCTCTAGGTTCTTTCAAGTTGTTTGCACAATGTAGTCGGCAATTGTAGATCTACCATCGTCCGCTCCTGGAGACCGCCCTTCTCCATGGTGGTGGACATCATGGCTGCTGGTCTCCTCACATTAGCAGGAGAGTGGGCACATGCATGGGCGTGCCCCCTAAAGCTTGTATATTGAAATGTTAATTCCCAATAGTCTGATAAAAGGAGGTGGCAGGACCCTCAGGAGGTAATGAAATTGAGGGTGGAGCCCTTATGGATGGAATTAGTGCCATTATATGAAAGGGTGCCTGTGTTACCCCTAGTGGCATGCATTTGTAATCTCACCACTCAGGAGGCTGAGTGGTTCTCTAGCTGTAGACCAGCTATGTGGCAAGATCCCATCTCTAAAGAAACAGCCAGCCAACCAACCAAAGAAAGGAGCAAACAAGACCTCAGAAGGTTCTCTAAATCACTTTCTACGGAGGGACCACAGAGTGAGAAGGCAGCTCTGTGCATATAGACACCCTTCACTGGAGCCATCTTCTGAGGCTGTGAGGAACAGGCTGTTGCTTGTAAGCTGTCGGGTCTGGAGACAGAGTTTCTCCCCTGAGGCAAGACCCAGGCTCCCTTCAAGGACCTTCTAGACTAATTCTGATCCTCCCAAGATAAGCTACCTCTTGCCTCACTAAAATTTGACTGGAACCTTGATTCTATCTGCAGTCTTTCAATCTCTGCTACTCAATGTAATCTGAGCACAGAAGTGAAATTCCGCCCTACGCATGGGACTCACCTGGATTCCCAGGGAGGGGACTGTGTATAAAGGGTGACAAGGGAGGGTTATGGGATGGAGGGCAACATTATCCTGGAATTCTGCCTGACATGTACCTCTTGCTCCTAACACTGCATTCCTCAGCTTGTTCGGGCTTAAACCGGGCAGGGCTGGAGCAGTCTACGTGGCGTGCATGTGTTTTAGAGTTTGTGTGTCTGTTTCCTTTGTACAGGGATTATACACCACCCGCCAGTCCATCCATTGTGGCTGGGGGTCAGCAGGTCTGATGAAAGATTACATGGGAAAAGAGTGACATTTATGTCTACCGTTGGCTGGGTGGCTGGCTTTGGGAACGATGGTTTAATTATCTCTGCTTCCCCTCTCCCGCATTGTTGTTGACAGTCAAGATTTAGCTGTCTGTGTTATTTATTGAAGGAGTCAAAGAGGAAAAGGCCAAGACTAAGGTCTCGCAAATGACAGGAAGCAACAAGTCTGAAGACATGTAAATGTCAGCTGATGGGACTGGCTTCCAGATGGACAGATGTCATCTTCCAGCAGCCTTGGAAAAGGTCGCTTACGAATGGGATTGCTTTTGTAATAAGACCCCACCTTGGGCTTTTTTGTTTCGTTAGGTTTCCTTCTGTGTCCCATTTGTTCACATGCACACCTTAGTTCCAAAGGAGTCGAACAATGAAGAAGCCTGAAGACTGCCCCTGTTAGAGACGTCAAGCTTTTATTCGGGGAATCTCGACCTTGTCTGAACATATCCAAGTTCTCAAGATTCTTAGAAACTTCTTAGATTAGTTGTGCTGAAACAGACAGAATATTTACCCAAAGTCAAACTTGGATGGTAGTCAAGATCGTATCAATCCCCCAACCTGACACCGCTCTGGTCAAAGGCTGAGCTCATCACACATCCTCAAGGTTGAAAAGTTTTATTTCTATATCTTCCAGTGCTCAGAACAGCTGGCTCATAAAAGCTTGCTCCTAGAATTGAATAAGAGAAGTGTCTCGTTTCCCTCCTCCCTCCCTCCCTCCCTCCCTCCCTCCCTCCCTCCCTCCCTCCCTCCCTCCCTCCCTCCTTCCCTCTCTCCCTCCCTCCTTCCCTTCCTTCTTTCTTTCTTTCTCTTTTTTCTTATTCCCTCTTTCTTTGTATTTCTTTCTTTCTCTCTTTCTTTGTATCTCTCTCTCCTTTCTTTCTTTCTTTCTTTCTTTCTTTCTTTCTTTCTTTCTTTCTTTCTTTCTTTCTTTCTTTCTTTCTTTCCTTCTCTCCTCTGTGTTTCTCTTTATGTCCCTCCTTTCTCTTTCTCTTTCTTTTTCTTTCTTTCCCCCTTTCTTTCTTTCTTCTTTTTATTTCAAGACAGGCTCTCAAACTCAGTGGAGAGCTGAGTTCTTGCCTCTACTCTCCAAGTGCTAGGATTGCAGGCCCGGTTCATATAGTGCTGAGGATTGAACTAGTGGCTCGTACCCCTAGTAAGCACTCTTCCCCTGAGCTGCATCCCAAGTCGTATGAAGAAAATTTCAACTACATAGAAAGGCAGAGGAAATTCTGTGGACGTGGACGACTGGATCAGCATGAATCTGGAATATTCCTTTGTTGTCCTCTCCGCCTCACTCACACCTTTCATAGCCTCAACTGTGCAGGGCCTCTGTGACTTTAAACATCTCGAGTCTGTAACGAAGATGCTTATAAATATTGCAAGATTGATGACTGTGGTGTGAAATTCTGTGATACCAGCAGGGAGCTTTTATACACAACCAACAAGAATCATTATGGTCAGCGATTCAAGTTACTGCTTTTCTTTTCTTTTTCTTTCTTTCTTTTTTTTTGTTAATTGTTGTCTGCCAAAGACAATATATTTTTTTCCCTTCTTCAAAATAAACACTGAGCAGGATCAGGCCTCAGCTAACGGCTGGGCTCTGTTATATTTCTTGCAGCTTTCTAAACAATTTCCAGCGTGGGCTGGCCTGGTGTCAAACAGAAGGCCACTAACAATAGCGAAATCCCATTAAAGCCAACGAGGTTCCTTCCTGAGGTGAGCCTGGCTAGAAATAGTCACCTTGGCTCATTCTCCAGTCTGGCACCAGGGACTAATAATGCGCAGTCTCCTAATGGAAATTATCTAATTTCATCCAAGGGCTCCTCCGGAGAGAGCCGCGCTGACGCACTAGCAGTCAATATAACAACATTCCTCTTGAAGCGTTGAACAATGGCCTTTGGAGAGACTGTGATAAACCACGTCAGCTCCGGACAAACAGGAGTGTAAAAATAGGCTTCAAGGCATTGACACAGCCACCTAATTTGTCTGGAGGAAAGCCCGCCCCAAGGAGCAGGCTTGTTCCGAAGGCGTGCTGGGATTCCTTCGCTAGCTGGGGTGGAAGAGGGAGGGAAGATTGGCAATAGCAGAGACTGGAGACGATGAGGGATGGTCCACTGTCTGTATGCGAGAGTCCCTCTGGCACCACAAGGTTGCCACATTCGGCTCTCATGAGAATCTGAGAAAAGTCACAGCTGGGCACGTGGGCGCGGTCTTAATCTCAGCTCTTAGGACACCGAGGTAGGAGGAGTGAAAGTTCAAGGCCGACCTGGCTTCCATGGAGAACTGTGGGCCTGGGGAGAATGTATAGCAAGACCGTCTCACAGCGCAAGCCAGGAGGCTGGAGACGCTGCTCACTGGGCGCATTTCAAATCCCCAGCACCCCTCAGAGGCCAAGCATGGCGCTGAGCAGCGGGAGCCCCATCTCTGGAGGCGGAGAGGACCCTGGGGGCTCACTGGCTATTGAAGCACAGAGCCCTGAGTTTAGTGAATATCTTTCTCAAAAAATTAAGACTGAGAGTGATAGAGGAAGACACTTGATCCTGACCTCTGGCTTCCAAATGCGCTTGCGCGCGCGCACACACACACACACACACACACACACACATGCTGGCTCGTGCAAGCACGCATACATACATGCACATGCATACATACATGCATATGTACACATACATCACACCCCACACACAGACACATGTGCACACACACAAAATGCTACCTATACATGCATGCAAACACACATATATACATACATGCATATACACACATATATCATACCCCTCCACACATACTCATGCACACACACCTGCTGGCATATGCACACATGCATACACACATGCATACATACATAGACATTCATGCATAAATACATATATACATATATACATGTGCACACATACATCATACCCCCCTCTTACCCCCCTCTACACAAATCATTCCACTTGGGCAATTTAAAACCTCTTTCTAAATTTTTGGATATAAAAAGCAAAGCCAAATTTTATTTATTTTTTATTTCTACTCATATAACTTTAACAGGTACACCGGTCCCCTCCCTCCCTCCAACCTCCCACCGCCCTATGCCCCCCTCTCTTCCCCCCTCCCTCCCTATCACCCAGTGCCTCCCCCTCCCATCCCCGGAGCATCCTTTAATGTGCATGCCAGACTCTCCTCTGGGTCCTCCTCTCCGATGAGGTGCAAGGACCCAGTGGCATTTCCCAGAACCCTTTCCCTGTGTTCCCCTTAAGCATAGAACACTACTGTCAAAGCCTAATTTTTTTTAAAAAAATGATGAAACCTCTTCACCAAACAAATAGGATGTAGTTGAAGGGAATTTTTTTAGCAGGAAAAAGCATGTTTCTTAGAAAACGAAGGATTAGAAATAAGACATTTGGCTCAGGAATAATAATTATAGCAAGAAAAATTCATAAAGACACAACAAAATGAAGTAGAAAATATCAACATACATGCATCTTCAGTCATGTTAAGGTAAAACACTGTGTTTTTTTTTTTTTTTTCTGCAGAGTATTCTAATCTCTGTATGTTGTCAAATACCTACTGCAATTCATTCCAGCTGAGAGCTGAGGGATTATCCAGCTAAGGCAAACTGTGGGAGATTAAGTGATTAAGTGGGAAGAGCCAGCCTGTGGTGGGTGGGACCATTCCCGGGTGGGGAGCTAAGATGCAAGCTCGCTGTCTGCAAGCTGAATAGTGGGCCACTCTCTCTCTGTGATTATGGTGTGACAGTTCCACCGGCTTCGCCCATCGTGATGGTCAGCTATCAACTGGGAACTAGAATCGTGAGCATGACTGAATCCTTTGTTTCTCTAAGTTGCTGGGGTCCTGTATTCATGTCAGAAGCAAAGATTATGCAGCTAAGAGATCTATTTAAAGAAAATATCATAAAGGTGATTTTGGGGGTTGGAAAGATGGTTCAGGGGTTAAGGCTTTTGCCTCCCAACCAAAAGGACCTGAGTACAGATCCCATATTATACGTAATGTAAAAATGCAGGGCAGAAGTGGCGTTGGGCTGCAGTTCTAGCCCTGGAAGGTGGAGCCTGGGAAACCCCAGAGCAAAGCAATAAGGAGGTAGAGCAATCCAGGATGATTCCTGATGTCACCCTTAGGGCCTCTACAGGCACACACACACACACACACACACACACACACACACACACACACACACAACATTTCTACATGAAATGTTTCTAAGACTGTCATAGTTAGGCACAGGTGTCAACTTGACAGTTGAGGGTTTGAGCTCTGAGAATTAGAGGTTAAGCCCAGAGCAAACCTGCAGGAGATTCTCTAGCTGATGGGGAAGGCTCAGCCCTTGGTGAGTGGGACTAGGCCTTGGAATAAAATACAGAGAGCTGGTTGAGAAAGTTGGCATCCTTGTGTATACTTGGCCAGACATGCCGGTCTGGCAAATAAAGATCATCCCTTTCTCATAGTTACATAAGAGATGGTGTGGCCAGTTCCCTTGGCCCTGGTGTTGGTGTGAACTCTCCTGTAAAACTGGGACTGAAAACTGTAACCAGACAATCATAAGAAAAAATAAACTCCTTGTTCTCTTAAGCCATTTGATGGTGATTTATCAGCAACCATGTAGGCGAACTGCTACAGAATTTGGTACCCAGGAAGTGGGCATTGCTGATAAATCTAGTTATGTGGCATTTATGGATTTCAAACGTTTTCGTTGCAGAAATTTGGAAATGTTTGAAGACTTTTGCGGATGCAAAACTTTTGTGGTGTGCTTGCGGAAGTCTGAGGCCAACTTGCAGATAGGTTCTCTCTCTCTCCATCTGTGGGTTCCAGAGATTGAACCCAGGTCTGAAGGGGTGATGGGGAGCTTCTTTACCTACCTAGCCAACTCACCTGCATCCTTCACTTAATTAAAATACCATCAATATTTTCATTTAGTTTTGTGTCAGTTTCACTATTCATGATTTGGTAGGATTGGTGATTTCAGGGGTCACCCTCAAGCCATTTGCTGAGCATCTTTTATTGGTCAATCTATGTACGGGGCGTGTGTGTGTGTGTGTGTGTGTGTGTGTGTGTGTGTGTGTGTGTGTGTACAGCATGCTGGGGGCTATGATCAAGGTCACATTAGATTTTTGAGGATTCCAAAAGAAGAAAGCTGCCAGTGTGACTGTCAGGAAGACTGGCGATGTGTCAGGGATGGTATCCAGGCCAGGGACGAACTCTCAAGAACACGCAGGAACGTGGGGTGCAGGCTGTAGACACTGTACAAGCACAGCACATTGAGGGACATGCCAGACTCTACAAATGTCAGGGTCGGACCGCTCGACTCTAACGTACATTTCTTAGTGACTGATGACATCGAACATCTTTGCACGTACTTGGTAGTTCTGGTAGTTTGTGTCTTTCTAGGCATCTCTCCATATCGTCCATTTGCCTAATGTGTTGGCATCCAGCATGCCTAGCAGTGACTTAGCATTTTTTAAAATTTCTGTTAGTGGTAGTAGTTATTGCAGCTGCTCTGCACGTTGCTGATAAATCCACGACTAAATGACTTAAGGAAACAAGGGGTTTTATTCTGTCTTACAGTTGTCTGGTTATGGTTCCTCGTCCAGCTTGGTGGGAACTCACACCAACACCAAGGACCAAGGGAACTGGCCACCAAAAATCCACATAACTGCTTAGAAGGACAATTCTCACTTGCCAGACCAGCAAGTATATGGAAGTTCAAGTATATGGAAGGATGCCAGTTTCCTCCGTCTTATTCTCTTGTCCAAGGCTAAGTCCCACCCACATGGGCTGGCCTTCCCCATCAATTAGACAATCTCCTGCAGGCTTGCTCAGGGCCAAATTCAGCTACTAATTTCTCACACCTGTGCCCAAAGCTCAGAGCTCTCAGCTGCCAAGTTGACACCTGTATCTAACTATGACAGTAATAATGTTGCTCTTTTCCTTCATTCCTGACTTTTCTAATCTCTCTCTCTCTCTCTCTCTTACATACACACACATATCCTGTTGGGGTTTGAACCCAGGGCTTTCAAGACATGCTAGGCAAGTGCGCTGTCATTGAGATATGTCCCCAGCTCCTGGGAAACCCATGAACTGGCTTGATGCTCATTTACCTATCCAATTCCCTGTAAGCACTGTCCTTGGCTAGGTCTCAGAAGTTTCGATGTGTTACTTTTTATACCCATTCACTTCTGAATTCTCCAAATTTCCTCGTGTTTGACCCACTGTTCATTTAGGAATATATTGTTTCATTTTCATATATTAATAAAATTTGCAATTTCTTTCTGTTGTTAATTTCTACTTACATGTGGTTAGAGAACATACTTTCCATGATTTAAATCTATTTTTAAGTTTATTGGGACTTTTTATGGCCCAACATGTCATCTGTCCTGGAAAATATTCCATGTGCACTTTTAAAAATTATGCAATCTCTTTTGGTTGTCTGAAGGGTTCTGTGGAAATTGCACAGTGTGGTTTTTTAACTATTTCCCTCTTCAGTTCTGTGTATTTTTTTTGCACGTATTTGGGGGTCTGTCAGTTGTTAAGCTCCTGTGTAATCATAATTATATCTTTCTGATAGAATGGTCTTTTTATCATAGTAGAGTGTTTTACTCTGACTCCGGTAATAATTTTAATGTTCATTTGCTTAATATTTCTCTATTTTCTCCATCTCACTTTTGATATAATTTATATAGTATTTTTTCCACTTTTTACTTTCTATTTATGACTTTAAGATTTTGTTTTTGTAGATTGCATAGTTGAGCCATTTTTCATAATATACTATAACAATTTCTGCCTTTTAATTTTTATGCATTTATTACTATTTAGCATGTGTGTGTGTTTATATGTATGTGTGTGTAATGTGTATTTGTGCATGCATGCTATGGTGCATGTGTGGCGTTCAGAGAACAACTTTGTGGAGTTGGTTTTCTCCTTCTATCATATCGCCTTAGAACCATAGTTAAATCTTAGTTTATTTTTATTAGTCATTAAATGCACAGAGGAATGAGCTGCATCTGGACACTTCTCGACTTGCATATCCTGTGCTGCTAACATTTATATCCACTCTCTCCCTTTTGTCCCCCTTCCCATCCCCCTTTCCCAAGTTCTAAAACCTCTCTTTTATTTTTCATGGTGTAAGACACTTGTCATTCTGAATCTGGCTGGTGGTACTTTAAACTTTTATTATTTATGTATTTATTTATATATATAGAGAGAACACATATGTCATGGCACATAAGTGGAGGTCAGAAGGCAACTTTCAGAAATCACCTCTCTCCTCGCACCATGTGGGCTTCTGAGGGTCCAGCTCAGGTCACTAGGTTTGTGAGCAGGGGCCTGAACCACTGGACCATCGTGCTGGTCCTTCCATTGTCCTGTGAATGACATGATGTCATTCTTCTGTGTGGCTGGATAAAAACTCTGCTGCGCACACAGACCACATTTTCTTACCCATGCTTCCATCGATGGGCAGCGGGGCCGATCCCATGGCTCGGCTGTTGGGAACGGTGCAGAGATAAACATGATATTCAGGTCTTTTCATAGTAAGCTGACAGATTCCTATTCTTTTGGGAACACACCAAGTGTGGCATAGCTGAATCGTGTGTGAATTCTATTAAATCTTAACTTGTAGGTCCAGTAAGATGAGTCACAGGTGTCGATTCTGCACATATATATAGGGAAGGTATTGAGTTGGCTTACAGATATGGCTTACAACGATGGCTGCCAATAGCTGCTCAGTCCGGTAGTCAAATGGATGATGGCTGAAGGCTGGAGAATTCCTAGAGTCTTTAGTCTAGTTGACGACCTGGAGGGTTGGAAGGCTAAAGGGTCAAAGAAATGGGGGGGGGGGAAGAGCAATTCCTAGCACCGCTGCAATAGCATCTCTTCTCTTTGGTGGCTCCTTTTTATATGATGCAGTACTGGGAGGATCCTATGAGATCTTTGGAGGTTCTGATGGGATCTAGGGTGGGTATAATCCTTCCAGGTGGTCTCAGTTGATCCTTCAGGTGTGGTCTCAGCCCAACTTAATACCAGGTGTGTCAAGTGACACCCAGGCTTAACTATCACAACCTGAGTTCAAAACTCCAGATTCCCAGGTCCCATGCAAAAATGCTGGGTGGATTTGGCAGCTGCTAGTAATTCTGGCCTTGGAAGGTGGAGTCTGGGAAGCCCTCAGAGCAAGCTGGCTGGGCCAGACTAGTCCTAATGGTGGACTCTAGGTTTAAGTAGAGACCCCGACTGACGAGAATAAGGTGGTAGAGTGACTGAGGATTATCACCGTTGGACCTCCACAGGCAACACAGTCAAGGGCGCTCATGTGCACTACATCTGCACACACACACACCCACCTACATGCAAAATGCGCATACACACATACGTGAAAGAAAGGAAAAGCTGATTCCTAATAATCTCCTGTGGATTAATGCCAACTTGATGCTCGGTTGCATACAAACCTCTCCTCACGTGGCTCTGTGTTGTGCAGTTGCTACATGAATCATGTCTCCACATACAGCAGCTGCTCCATGCTCCTCCTCTTAGTTCCTGCTCTGCTTTGATTCACAGCATTTGTCCCCATTAGCACATGACATATCTGTCCGCGCATTTCCTGTTTTGCTCCGGGATTGAGCATCTGCTTCCTGAAGGCCACAGGCTTTGCTTTATGCTGTGCTCCTGGGCACCGGCATTTAGGAGAATTCGTGGCATATGGCGCCCGGGTCAGTGAGCCACGTGTGACTGCAATGGGTGAATGACTCAATGGACTTATTAACCTTCGGAGATAAATGAAAAGTTATTTGTTTGACACAACTCGATGTTGAAGAAAAATACGTGGAATCCTACAATCTTCACAAAATACAGATAAATGGTCCATTCCATCTTCCAGTGAAGTTTCAGGGAACAATCTCACATTTATGAGTCTGAAGTTTAAAACCCTTTAAAAATCTGGCTTATGTTTTGCCTCTGGGTTTTGGCTCCTTCTCCGTTCTTCATAAATCCCCAAATCTACCGTTAACCGTGACTCTGAGATTACACAAGAGCGCACTGAAGTATTTTGGAGTTCAAAGTTATGAATCTGAACCCCAGGACCAAACTAACTTAAAGTGACCACTTGAATTTTTAGAGTGCATACTGGATTCGAACTCCAAACCTCTGCTGATTGTTTAAAGGTATTTGGAATTAGAGAAGCATTCTCTCTCTGGAGAAAGAAGACTGACATAAAATAAGAATGAGTGATTTGGGGGCCTGTTGAGATGGCTCAGTGGACCTGAGTTCAATTTTGGGAACACGCAGGTGGAAGGAGAGAACTGTTTCCTGAATGTTGTCCTATGACCTTGTACCTTTTGACCTTACACCTCTGATCTCCACACGCGGGTCATGGTATGCAGCACCCCCAGATAAATAAGCAGACGTAGTGATACAAAAGGAGTGAGCGATTCCGATTTCTCTCTGCTGCCAGTGGATGGCGTGCTTCCCTGAAAAGCCTGCTGGGTGGTAACTCTTCCATCTTTCTTGAAAGTCCTGTTTGTTACTAGACACACATTTTAGAAGTTCTAGCCCCCTCTATGCTCTTCTTCATCTCTTAGACATCTTTGACTTCATCTTTGTGATTTCCAGCTTTGGTATAAACTCATAAATCCATCCAAGAATTATCTGGACAGCCATTTTTTTAGGCAGGTCTCATATATCCTATGCTGCCTGTGTACCTGCTATGAAGAACTATGATCCCTGGAGACTGAACCCAGGGTCTCATGCGTTCTGTGCAAATGTTGTACCACTGAGCTACATCCTCAGCCCCTTTGGGCTACTTTGGGGTCTCCTCTTGGTCCCCATGACCAAGTGCATGACTGTTAGTTCAGGGGTTTAGTTTGAGACTCTTTTTTAAAAGTTTTATTTATTTATTTACTCTGTGTGTGTGTGTGTGTGTGTGTGTGTGTGTATCAAAGGACACTGTATGACCCTGTGGAGAACCAAGAGTGATGGCTTCTACTTCCTCCTTGCTTCCCTCTGGGATTTCCTAGGCTTCACCCACCAGAGCTAGAAATGCAGTTTCCACCTGGTGTTTTTTTTTGATGGGACCTAGGATCTGAACTCAGGACCAATGAATTCATGACCAAATAGTTTGGAGGAACGAGGGGGTTTACACTTTTATGCGACTTGCTTTCGAGGCAGCATCCTAACCCCTGAGCCATCTCTCCAGCCCCAGTTTGAGACTTTTACACCCCCTCTGAGACATAATTTCTACTGGGATCTCTGTCCACAGGGATAAAATCGCATCGCTGACATGGAAGCTCCACAAAAAGTTACTTTCCCCCATTTCTTAGTGAACATACAAATTGACAAAGTCCTGAGCTCTTATTTTTACTGCAGACAACTCAGTCTCTTCATTTGTGCGGGAGCTCACCCTGAGAGAATTAAAAGAGGACTAGAGATATAGTAGCATTACAACCACATAACTGAACAATTACATCAAATGTATTTCAGAGCAAACTTAGTGATGAGTTGTAACTACCACTACCTGTTCATTGTGAAATTTTGGTTGGGAGGAGCAAAATGTCACTGTATACACATACACACACATATACAGACATATACACGTGCATACATGAACACATTACTATATAATTCATATTAATACATAATATAAATATATTATGTATTAATACATAACATATTATGTATTATATAATATAAATATATTAATACACAATATAAATATAATATATAATATAAATGTGTTAGTCACATACAGATGCTGACTTGATGATTGAAGACTACGATCTGGGAGGAACTAGGAGTCAGGTGAGCTCTAAGCAAATCTGCAGAAGAGTATCTAATTGATGTAGGAGGAGCCAGCACGCTGAGTGGGTAGAATCGTTCTCTGGGCAGGTAGATAAAATGGAAGGAGCTGGTTTGGAAAATTGGCATTGTTTAGCGTACTTTGACCGTCTTGCTATCTGGCAAGTGAGGTTTGTCTTTTTCTTCGCAATCTTGTGGATATTGTAATCCAGTTCCCTTGGCTTCTGGTATTGGTGTGAACTATCCTGCCAAGCTGGACTAAGAACTATGCCTGAGAGTCGTACGAAAGTGTGAAACTCCCTCATTCCTCCAAACTATGTGGTCATGAATTCATCGGCAACAAGGAGGCAAACCGACAATAATATAATGCATACAATGTACTAGTGACATTTTGTTCATGTTTGCTGTTCAGAATTGTTTAACTGGAAAGAAACGGGACTAAACCAAGCAGAGTGAGGTTTCTTTCAGCTGCCAGGAAAGCTGGTTGGTCCACGCGGCAGACGCTTCTATCTCCATGGAAACGTGGCAACTCAGGAAATGGAGCTGAAGAGAAACCTAAGGGGCAGTGAAGGGGTGCCCGGAGAGGCGTGGGAACAACACGGGAGCTGCTGGGAGGACACTTTCACTCTGGGCAGGTACATCAGGGCTTGGGCTTTCACGGACATTTCAAGACAGGTCTAAAGCAAGCCAGGCAGGCCACAAACTGGGAAAAGTTAAGTATGGCAAAGATGTAAAACAGTTTTAATATAGAAAGTCCACCGTGACTGTTTCAGCTTCATATTACTATAACAAAATACAGGAGATATTAATTTGCAAAAGAAAGGTTATTTGGAGGCATAGGTTTAGGGGGCCAGTGCAACACTGACTGCCCCCCTTGCTTTGGGCCTGCAGGGAGCAGCCCATCACGGAGGCATGCGGAGCAGAGCAAAGCTTCTCCCCCTTGCCAGCCAGGAAACGAAGAGAGAGGCCAGGAGGAAGGAACTGTGGGGCCACATCCTTCTCCGTGATGGTATACCCAGCCATCTAGCCCCTCCCCAGCTGCCTCTAGGCTCCACAGCATCTCCTGAGAGCTCTACCCTAGAGATCAAACCCCGAACACATGGGGCTCTGTGTGACATCCAACATACAAGGTCTGGCATTAGAACTGTTAGGTGAACATGGGTGCTTCGAGGTCAGGGTCTATAGAGCACAGCCCCAAACTCTCAAGAGGTTTAAGGACAGAGGTGCTGTTTGTGGCATTTTCTCTCTGATCATGGCTTAATGCCAGTTTGGACTGTGTCCCCACTGTTGCCTAAGAAGGGCTGTTAGGTTCTCTTGTGGTTCTGTAGCACTGTGTGGCATTTCATCTTAGAGGAAGGCTCAGGAGGGTTCTTGAAACTAGCAAGATGGGGGCGGGTCTCCCCAAAGTGAGGAAAAGCAACAAATAATTGCTGGGGGAGAGGCTCCCCTCCCGGTCAGCAGTTTGGAAGGACCCTTGTAGAAGCAAGCCATGCTGCAGGGAGGGTCCAGGGTCACAGCTTGCATGAGAATCACGCATGCCGGGGTGGGCTTCCAGGTGATGTCGCTGTCTTTGAGTGCTCCCTACTTCTGTCAGTATCCCTCACCCTTACTCCTGTAGCCAACCCCAATAAACTCATTGGTTGGTGAAGTTGGACCTTGGCATCATTGTTACTTCGGTCCATTGCCAAATCCCTAACTGGAGTAGACAGTTGGTTGGGAGGCATCTCGTGACAAATGCAATGACTATTAAGTGAAAATGTCACATGACCAAAGGTCACACGACCAAGAGAGCCACACGACCAAGGGTCGCAATGCATCTCTAATATGGAG
Organism: Typhlomys cinereus; assembly: GCA_023101885.1. Classification (NCBI taxonomy): domain Eukaryota; kingdom Metazoa; phylum Chordata; class Mammalia; order Rodentia; family Platacanthomyidae; genus Typhlomys; species Typhlomys cinereus. The sequence continues at coordinate 3,139,994 of JALPQD010000093.1, read as the reverse complement.
ACGTTCACAGCAGCTGATAAAAGAAGCATAAAACTCTCCTCAGAGACGCAGCATTACGCACACAGGCTGAGAAAAGAAAGAAAATCTCTTAGGAATGAGCGAAGAAAGGACTATTGAGCTAAAATGGTCCAACAGGGTCGGTTTCACAAGAAATGCAGAATTAAGGGCCAGTGAGAGAGGTCAGCGGGCGAGACACCTGCTTGCGAACCTGCCGACCTGGGTTTGAGCCCCAGAGACCACGTGGTGGAAGAAGAGAAATGACTTCTGAAAGTTGTCCTTGGATCTCATCCCTGTGCTGTGGTACATGTTTCTCTTTCTTCCTCTTCCTCTTTCTCTTTCTCTCTCTCATAAATAAAGTATTTTTTAAAATGCAGAATTTAAACAGTAGCCTTCAGAGACATAGCTTAATAAAAATATGCTGGATTTTTAAATATATGTTTTTATTTATTGTGTGTGTGTGTGTATGTGTGTGTGTCCTGTGGAAGAACAAGGATGACTTAAGGAATCATCCTGGATTGCTTCTACCTGCTTCTTGCTTTGCTCTGGGATTTCCCAGGCTCCGCCCACCAAGGCTGAAAGGCAATCTGCCATAGTTTCCACCTGGCATTTTTACATGGGACCTGGGATCTGAACTCAGGACCTTCTGCTTGCAAGACAGTCTTAACCCCTGAACCATCTCTCCAGTCCAAAATATTCTGTTTCAAGCCACTAAAAAGTATGGCAATTTGCTGTGTAATAAATAAAATGAGTACAGCTTAGGTCTGAGACAAATTCCGCTAGGTTCTGACTTACCTATACATTGAAAATTAAGTCTGATTGTGGAAATTTTAGACAGTAAGGTCTAGCTATAAGATGTAGATCAGTGTGTGTGTATGTGTGCTGCTTCCTGTCTCTGTTTCCCAATGTCCATGATTGCATTATATCCTGGCTAAGATTATGGGACCAAATAACCATCGACCAAATTGCCAGAGCCATGAGCCAAAAACAACGACCTTAAGTTGTTTCTATCAGGCATGTTGTCTATAACAGCGCAAAAAGTAATTAACATAGAGAGTTGGTACTAGAGAAATGATTTGGTTGCTGTGCCTAAACCTGACTATGTGATGCATACAGTTTTAGTAAAAGATTTGTTGGGGGAGTTTGGAAAAGTAAGCTAGAACGAGCCTATCATGGGAATAAGAGGAGGCGTTAGATATAAAGGTATCAACTTGGCAATTGAAGACTGAGCTCTGGGCACATTCATAAAGATCTAATGATAGAGCAAGCTCTGGGCAATCCTGCAGGAAAGTATCTAATAGGTGTGGGCATGGTGGGTGGGGTCGTTTTCTGGGAAGGTGGCTGTGATGGAGTTGCTTTAGTATGTTGGCGTACTTTGGCATTCTTCAGCGTAGTTGGACAGACTTTCAATCTAACTAAAGTGAGGTTTGCCCCTTTCTCAGCAATCCCCGTGGATACCATGTGACCCATTCCCTCAACTCCTGGTATTGGTATGGGCTCTAATGCCAAGCTGGACTGAGAACTATAACCAAGAATTGTACAAAAGAATCAATTCCCTTGTTTCCTGAGCTCTTAGGTCTTTATGAGCAGCATGCAGGCAAACTGCGACATGATGTTAATAGATGGTCCTAGTGAAAACTCCAGAATATCAACAGGAAAGTGAGCAGTCAAGACTGGACTCATGAGCTTTCAGATGGGAAAAGGGACTTGGCTGAGAATTGGGAGATTCACATCATATTCTGGGAAAAATTATCTCTGTATCTGTTTTCTGTGTCACGAAGCTTTCTTTGGAGGAGACAGAGTTTCAAGGTGATGGGCTTACTAATTCAGCCAAGGGGATTTCAAGTTAGCACGGCATGCAGGGTGTGGCCTGGTTATGACAGGCTGCTTCTAGCCAGATTTACAGTAAGAATCAAGTTGAGAATTGTGGCCACGGAGAGTATAACTTTAAAGCATTGGTGCACTTGGCACTTGGACTACAGAAATTGGCCCACTTCTGGTAGCCAGGGTTCTTTAGAGGAAGAAATCAATAGACTCTTTTCATATGTGCACATTTATTTTTTCAGATTGGCTGATACAACATGAGGTTGGGCATTCTGACAGTGGCCATCCTTATGCAGAAGAGGAAGGGAACCCAGCAACTTCTCCATCCAAGAAGTTGGAGGCCTCAGAACAAGGACAAGAGGTACCAGTGATAGAGTGTCAGCCCATTCTTCCTGGGGGGTCTCGGTGGGAGTCTACCTTGGAAAGCCGGAGCATTTGGAGTCTGCAATCATGAATGGTGGCATCTTGCTCAGGCCCTTGCATGAGCTGGCTGGGGAAGGGTGATTTACTGTGCTCAGTCTGCAGAGTCAGATGTTAATTCATCCAGAGACACACGCATGCGCACACTCACTCAGAATTTATCAAACACCTGGGCGTCCATCCCATGGCCCAGTCAAGTTGCCATGTAAAATGTATCAAGCTATCAATAATGAGCCAGAAACTTAATGACCAAAAACACAGGTTCAAATGCAATGTGCCAGCACTGTGAATTTGCCAGCACTCATAAACAGCTCTAAGCTTCCCTGTCCCCAAGTAAAACAGAAGTAGTGACAATAACAATCGCTTCTTCTTGGGCCTTTTTTCCCCAAGTGAAATAACTTCTGTAACATGCTTGGCAGAGGACTTAATCCTAGTCTCACCACATTTCTCTACCTAGCATAAAGTAAGGAGACTCTGGACTGTGGAGGTTGCCAGTAAGTTTGGAACATGTTAAGGAAATTTCAGAAGATTCAATATGAGATCCTGGTGCACAATCATCATTGCTATGGGGAGAGAGGAGAAGCACAGGAAGGAAGAGAGGAGGGGAAACCTTTTCCCTCAGGCCAGATTGGGAAGACAGGCACTAGTCCTCAGGCAGTCTTTCTTGTTGGGAACCCAAGTTTACAGTTCCCCAAGAGCTTATATTCCAGAGAAAAGGTTCTCTCTCTCTCTCTCTCCTCTCTCTCTCTCTCTCTCTCTCTCTCTCTCTCTCTCTCTCTCTCATCATCTCCGTCTGTCTCCCAGGGGAGACATCTTCTGTGTATCTTCTGTGCCATCCTTGTCCTATGTAGGGTCCCGAGATGTACCCCAGCAGCTCTCAGGATGAAAGTAGACAGTTCCCCTGTACACTGACAGAAAGCGCCATCTACATTAGTTATAAATTCCATCCATTCTTTCGCTATAAAGTCTTCAGAATCTTCTCCATTTCTCTTTCAAGACTAGTCTTATGGGCATTTTTTTTTTGTTTGCTCACTCTCTCCATCTTTTAAATTTTTTTTACTGTTTCATCCATGAGTGCAATGAATTTATACTTTAATCCCAGTCCCTTTTCTCTGCCCTTCCTCCTACAACCCTTCTTCTTTGTATTATGGGAATGTTGATATTCGATCCAGATACTAAGATCTGCATGTAGGCCATGAAATATGCTGGGCATGAAACTACGGGCTTCAAAATAAAGAGTGTTGTTGTTGGAGTTCGGTGGCATTGGAACCCTGCAAAGTGGCTTAGTGCCAGGAGAGAGGATGGCAGGCCTCCGGGAGAACACATCCTTGCTTCCCTCTCCCATTTTGAATCCCTGTGGACTGAGAGGATAGATTCTAGAAATGGTCTAAACACCATCCTCCAGTTTCTCTGTCTAGTACTTGCTAGAAGTTTCCTCCCAACCGCCTTCCCCACATGCCCACAAAGACCTGTTACTTCGCCTACATCTCCTGCTCAGCACCTCTGGCTTCTCCCTCTCAAAACAGATGATCCTTAGGCATCTGGATGGAAAAGCCAGGCAGTCCAGGTGTGGTGAGTATACCTGTAATCCCAGCACTCGGGAGGCAGAGACAGAAGGATCACTGGGAATTTGTGGCCAGACAGGGCTACACAGTCAGACCCCCTCTAAAGAGAATGCAAAGGAAGGAAGGAGGGAAGGAAGAAGGAAGGAAAAAAGAAGGAAGGGAGGGAGGGAGGGAAGAAGGGAAGGGAGGAAGGAACAGAGGAATGAAAGAAGGGAGAAGGAAGGAAAGAAGAGAGGAAGGAAAGGAGGAAAAAAGAAAAGGAAAGGAAGAAAAGAAAAAGCTCAAATACACTAGCTGTAGCATGCTTCATCTCTAAGAGTATCATTTCAACTCTCCCAAAGAAAAATAAGAAGCAAAAATATTCTAAATGCAGGGTCTTCTCAACAGCTCTTAAACTAATTTCAACTTGATGATGTGCTCAGCAAGCTGCCCTTTCTCAACCGTGTCTGCGTGACAGGTCCGAGTTAGCCGTGGCTCCCCCCAAACCCCTGGCCTGGACTCTTGCATCTCTGACTTGTGAGTCAGAGACAGCACCAGGCTTCGGCCCCCACAGCACCATTTCCTAACAACATAAGCTTAGCCCCAGACGAGCCACTTAACCTCTCTGAGGAGCAGCTTCCTATATCCCCAGCTATTCCATCCTCCGCACTCTACAGTTGGTTCATTTAGAGACCAGGTCAGGAGAGCCTTGTGAACTTGGCCTTGAGATCTGGGAGGCATACACCCTCCCTGCTGAAAGATGACTGATTCCTTTCTCTGGGCTGGTGATTTTTAACACACAACAGAAGACCTCTCCTTGTGGTGGGAAATGCGGAAGGAAGCGGCTGCAGATCAAAGCCAATTTTAGAAACCCACATTTTTGCAACTAAGTTGCTGGTACAGGATGACCGCTGTCGGGGAACAGTTCAGGGATAATCCAGCAGATGGCAGCAGAGAACCAGCTTTCCTTTCTAGTGAGCTCATTAATTCTACAGTGGCTTCTGTCTGGTGGAGTGGGTGACTGTGGTCTCTGAGACAAGCAAAACCCCTTGGTTCTATTACAAGAGTCCCTCTCCAGGATCATTTTTCTTCCCATTTTTACCTCGTGCTCTGGGTTCAAGTCCTCCTTCTGTCTTCAGCACCCCAGACCAGGTGTAACCTTCAGAGGCATGTCTTCAGGAGTGTACTTCTCTTGAAGGAGAGTGGGCAGCCAGGCTCCACCTCCTCCAGTGTATAGCACCTCCCCAAAACAGCACTGCCTGCTGGGGACTAAGCATTCAAGCCTTCAGGGAAAGTTCTGTATTCAGATCACGAGAGATGAGTAGATCCAAGAGTCGTGTCCCCACGCGTGAAACCCATATCCCCTTGCAGGAACGGTTTATTTATAAAAGGAGGTTTTGGGACCCCTTTCTGTAGCTCTTTTCTTTTCTGCCATGGATGAGATGCCTTAGGAAACCAGTTTCAATTTCCTATGCTTTATTCATTTATTTAGCTTAAGTGATATTTTGGGAAGGATCTCAACTTTCCCTCCGAAAGTCAAGTTTGCTTTATTGATTTATCTATTGTTTGTGTGTGTGTGTGTGTGTGTGTGTGCACGCCTGTGTGTGCAAGCCCAAAGGTGACTTTGGGAATCACCGTGGATTGCTCTACCTCCTTATTGCTCTGGGATTTTCCAGGCTTTGCCTTCCAGGGCAGACCTGCAGGCTGCTGCCATTTCTGCCTGGTCCTGGCAGTCATCCCCCTCCCCATGGGATCTGGGATCTGAACTCAGGTCCTTCTACTTTCAAGGCAAAGTCTTTAACCCCTGGACCATCTGTCCAACCTTGCCAAGTTTGTTCTGAAACTGAAATTTTTTTTTGATCCTGTATTTCCCCCTTCTCTATCTTAAGCAAACCATTTGGATTCAATATTTCAGGAAAGCACACCAGCTTCTAAGAGGTAACTGGCTACATCAGGGATGGGAAGTGTGGTCCCTGGCAACCACATAAGAGCTGGCAAATGGGATACTTGATCTCTCTCTCTCTCTTCACTTCATCCTCTCCTTTTTCACTCTTCTCCTTTGCACACCTTCACTGCAAATGCCTGTGCTTCGGTGCACTACCCTGGGCCACATTGGACAGGTTCTACTGCCCCAGATATTCTGAGCACTGGGATATTTCTAGACTGTGTGCAAAGATGTCTTGGATAGGCAGAGAAGCCAGTCTGCGAGAAAGGCAAATCTTAAAGTGCCTGCTTCCTCTGCCTTTCTCTATTTCTAAGACCCCAGTAATTATGGTGTGTGTGTGTGTGTGTGTGTGTGAGAGAGAGAGAGAGAGAGAGAGAGAGAGAGAGAGAGAGAGAGAGAGAGAGAGAAGTGTAGGTGTAGCAGTGAGTCCCCAGGAAGGGGGAAATGGTTACTATGAGAGAAACCCCACAAGAGCAAAGAGGAAATGGGATGAGACCCAAAGGGCTGTGGGTGGAAGCTTTGGATCCAGTCTATGGGCTAAGGATAAGGTCCCAGGGGATGATTATAGCATAGGAGAGGGGTGGTCACCTGGGGAACTGGAAAAAGGCAAAGAATAAACCATGTGGCTGTGGCTGCTTATGGTCTTGTCACCCGACCTACCCCATAGCAAAGCCTAGTTTTCTTCAAAAACTCTGTAGTAACCCTAAAGTCTTTGGGAGAGCTGTGGTCCACTTGGAATAGTACAAGGTGTGTGTGCTTATGAAAAATCCTTAGATCCTAAATGCAAGGAACCCAGAACTCACAAGGACCCCAAGTCCTGCACCCATCCGTAGATCTGATCTCTGAGCTCCACCCATCCATACATCTCATTCCCAGCTGCTAGAATGACAGCAAAACATACACAGATTCCTACCGTTCTGTGAATCTCTCAAATTCTTAAATGTCAGAGTGGGCTGTGTGTCTTCCTCTGTTTCACTGGGGATATTTATTTCTCTCACTTAAAAAGACGTTAGTGCTCATGTTTGAAAGAATATTTAAATGCCCCGGGGGAGGGAATATTTAAAATTCATTTCAGTATTGTTTTCTCCAGAGTCTAGAAACAAAAGAAAGACTACAATAAAAAAACAAAAAAAAACAGTAGATCTGGTTAGTTTGAACCTGTCTACACTGAAATCCCGTCCTATAAGAAAAACCTGCCCCTCACTCTCGTTGATCTTGTAAGGCCCTGGGTTTGGGACTTGAAAGCGCAGAGCTCGGAGGACAGGCGACAACTCAAGGCTGCCCGGATTCTGCGCACCAACAGTTCCTGAGAAGCCGAGGCCTCGCCCATTGTACAACCTGCAGCCGCATTACCTACAGGTCGCGGCTGTGTGAAGCATGGTCAAGTTACTTTGGTTTATTTCAGGTCTTTTGCTTTTCCTGATGGTTACCAGCACCCCCCCTCACCCCCCGGGAGGTGGGAGGAGTGCGCGCCTCTGCCTGTCTCAACAGTTCTGGGCCAGTTCATTTCGCCATAGTCCGGAGCCGCTCGGAAAGCTAAGATTAAAGGGGAAAGTCGCCGTCGTGTATTTATGTTTTCATTGCTAGAAGGGAATTGGTTTCCGTGCATTTATTTTGGTAGTTGTAATACACAAGAGCGGATTTGCGTCATCTGTGCAACTTGCCGGTGGAGATAAAGTTGCACAAATATCGAAAGGGGAAATGCTAGGAGTCATTATAGAGTTTTTCTCCGGAAGAAATAAGGATTTCTGCTGTATCCTAAAATACGAGGCTCGCTTCTATTTTGAGACCAATCTCGCAGGCACATCCGCTCATTTAGTTCAAGTTTGAGCCCATCAAAAAACAGGAGGTGACCTGAACTCCGGCGAGCCCCGACTTCCTGCTGCTTTCTTGAGTTGGAGGGTCGGGACCAGGAGGAGGGCAGCGTGCGGGCTCGGAGCCGGGCGAGAGGCCTGCCAGGGCCGGGAGCCAGAAAGTTCCAAAGGTTTCATTGTTGCCTTAAGTCTCGGGGAGCTCGGGGCAGGCCCGGGGGTGGGGGAGGGGGCTGCCGGGAACACAGGCCTGGAGGGGCCGTGTGGCCTCGGACCTGGAAGCAGGATGCTGGGGGGGACACGGCGCTCCGGATCTGTCTTCAGGCGTGTGCGGGGCGTGCCCAGCCCCCCCCAGCGCGGTAGGTGCCGGTCTGCGGACGTCGCAGGGAACGTGGAGCGCCCATGGACCTAGGGTCTGCACCCGGGGTCCTGCCCGGAGAGTCGGTCACCCCGAGGCTTGTTTCTATGCGAGGAGGTGAAGGCGTGCTGCTCCTGGCCAAACCTAGAAGCATCTCTTAGTGTTCTGAGTTGCTAGAAAAGGGAGGGGAGAGGTCGCGGGCACCCTCACATACACCCACTAGTCACTTTTTCTGGGACTTAGTGAAATGAAGCAAACGGTGCTCCTCACCAGCCAAATGCCTCGCGTGGCCTGGGTCAGTCTGCACATTCAATTCCATTTAGTCAGGATTTTGTGGCTCCCTCATCCATTTCAGGATATAGGATCCCTGTCGCTGAATACCAGGAGCAAGAGTGGCGAGAGAAAGAGAGAGGGAGGAAGAAAAAGAGAGAGAGAGAGAGAGAGAAAGAGAGAGAGAGAGGAAGTAGGAAGAAGAGAGAAAGAAGGAAGAACACGAATAAGAGAAAGAAGAAGAAAAAAGAAAGAGACAGAGAGATTATGGATACGAATCTCAATGCGGGCCGACCAGAAGTGATTATCAGGAGAAAGGCAAAAGTTTCAAATAACAGCGTGTTTCACAGAGAGCTAAACAAGCTACTAGAAATAAACCAAGCGAGCACACGCTAAGTCTGAGCTGAAACCAAGCCCGCTAGTCCGCTTGCATTCTTGGGTTTGTTTGGTATGTACGTGCTAAGAGGAAATCTAGATGCCGGGCATCTTGGTGGAGAGACGTTCATAGGGACGCTCGAAAACAAAAGATCTGGCGGTTTCGTTATTGCCGTTATTTTATTTTCTTCCTGAAAATGTGCGGAACAGTTCATCTGGGTGGCCTGTGGTTTGTTTGGGATAGGGGTGGGGAAATCCATTCTGACTATAATTTAAGAGAACAAATTCTTAAAATAGAGATGTCGATGCTGCAGAATCTCCCCCCCAACCCCACATAGCCCGTGAGTTCTAAAGACCCAAAGGGCAAATGGAGGGCGGGTTGGTTAGGGCCACAGCTCCCGCGTTCCACTAGAACAAAGGAGATCTTCTGGGGGAAATTGTCACCGAACTGAAAGTCGTGTTTATAAACCCCAAAGTAATCCGCCGGTGAGGGCACTTGCAACACAACAGATCCCACGTGACCCAGGGATGTGGGCACGGAGGGTGGCAGTTCCTAGTCGCTGTGGGAAAGGAGGTGCGCTCGGGAGGCGGGTTTTAGATTCTCAGAAGCTCCAGGGCAAGAGATGGCAGCTTCTAAGGGAGACGTCGCGAACCATCGGTCTTATTTTGTTTGAAAAGTCACTGCCCAAGTTGTCACTGATGACAGTTCAGAATAAAACTGATTTGCGGCCTCTCCTCCTGTCTCCCTTCGCTGAGGGTCTCCCAGGAGGCTAAAAGAGGCCAAACAACTGTGGAGCTAGGTGGGCTGCGATTGGGGGCCCGTAGGATCTCGACAGGGTCCTAGGAAAGGTGGGGGGTTGGAGGGAGGGACGGCTAGGCTGAGAGAAAAGCTGCAAAACAAAACTGGAGGCAAATCAAGTCAAAGTGCAGTAAAGGGGAACAAGGCTGGGGCGCCGCGCGCGCGCCCAGCTCTCCAGCCGGAGCTGGCTGGGTCCCGGGATGGGGCGCGCGAGCCCCGATGTTCCCTCTCTCGTCAGTAGCCAGCGCTCTGTGCGGGCTGGGCACAGGAGCTCCGTACCCCGGTGCCACCGACGATCAGGGGCTGCAGAAATTAAAGGACCCGGTGGCCCCGGTGCGGCGGGGTAGGACGCACAGTTCCCGGCTCCGCCCACGCGGCCGCAGAAAACACTTTGGCGTGGCCGGGGCGTGGTCTAGAGTGCGGGCCACTCCCCCTCTTTCCCAATTCCACCCATTCCCTGGCCCCATTGGTCTCGAGTGTGGCCAATGGGCGCTCGGATCCAGGTCCTACCCTGGGTCGGACTTGAAAGCTCCTGCCAAAAGTTTGGGAGTTTTTAGAGAGGAGTTCCCCCCCCATACTTTTTTTTTTTTTTTAAACTAACGGATCATTATTGTTTTAAATTTAGCTCTTAGGGCTTAGCTGTTTGGGTTTTTCTTTCGGTGCCGGGGCCCCTGTTTCCCCGGCTTCCCCGCGGAGCGGAGCGAGGCCCGCGCCCGCCTGGCCGCTCCTGCGCCCGGCTCTCGTGCCCATCCCGGGAGGAGAGCGGGCGCCTCGCCGCCTTTCAAGTGAACCCAGGGGCCGAGGCGACGGGCCGCGATCGGGGTCGCGTCCTGGGCTCTCAGCGGCGCTCGGGCTCCGCGCCGATCCTCGGAGTCCCGGCGGGCGGAGAAACGAAAGCGGATCGTCCTCAGCTGGGCCGCAGACCCTCCCCGCGTCCGCGCCCGCTCTCCCACCCACCCAGCCCGGGCCGCGGCGCCGCTCCGCCGGCCACGATGTTCACAGCCGGGCTGGCTCCCTTCTACGCCTCCAACTTTAGCCTCTGGTCGGCCGCTTACTGCTCCCCGGCGGGCCCGGGCGGCTGCTCGTTCCCCTTGGACCCCTCGGCCGGCAAGAAACCCTCCTTCTGCATCGCAGACATCCTGCACGCCGGCGTGGGAGAGCCGGGGGCGGCCACCGAGGGACTGGTCGGGGCTTCGGCCGCCGCCCTCACCGCGCACTTGGGCTCGGTCCACCCGTTCACCCAGACTGCCGCCAGATCCCCGCTCCGTCCCACCCCGGTGGTGGCGCCCTCCGAGGTCGCCCCGGGCTTCCCGCAGCGCCTGTCGCCGCTGTCCGCCGCCTACCACCACCACCATTCGCAGACACCACAGCCTCCGCAGCCACAGCCTCCCGCTCCGCCCCGGGCGGGCTCCCTGCAGCCCCCGACCTCGGGGACCCGGGTGGTCTCCCACCACAGCGGCTCGACCCCAGCTCCCTCCAGCAAAGACCTCAAATTTGGAATTGACCGCATTTTGTCAGCAGAATTTGACCCCAAAGTCAAGGAGGGCAACACGCTGAGAGGTAGGTTTCGGGTGGGAGGCTGCAGGCCTCCATTTCTGTGGGGACCCAGTCTTTGGACCCCATGTCAATACGGGGTGTTTTTGAAGTGCATTTACATTTAGATGGAGGAGGAGAGAAACGAATTTGTAAGAAAACTACGAAACATCCATTTTTAAAACTCACCTGCGGTGTATAAAAAATGGCTTTCGGGATGCTTTATAAACACGGGACGTGGTTATTCATAATCTCGTCAGTGTAGATTTTTGCAAAAAAAATTAAAAAGCGACTGTACTCTGCATTTTGAATGACGTACATATCTGGGGAGAGAACTGTCTTTTGGCGAGGAAAAGTGCTGTGGGCACTTTCCTTTCCAGCGATCTGATTTTAGGGAGATTCTCCTTTCCAGCATTCTGATTTTAGAGAGACTTTGCTTTCCATCCATCTGATTTTAGGGAGACTTTCCTTCCCACTGATCTAATTTCTAGTAAAATTCCTCCCATTAAAGGTGGGGGGCTGTCAGGAAGGAAATTTGAGGGTCTGGAATTCTCGGAAGGCATCTGAAGTGAGTCCCTTAGGAATGTTTTATGAAGGCTCTTCCTTGCTGTACAGAAGACTGGAAAACACACACACACACACACACACCACACACACACACACACACACACACACGAGTATTTTGTGCCCGCTCTTGGCCAAAGGGAGACGGGGTGTCTTGATCAAGGGCAAGGGGATGGAGAAAGAGATCTGCTGACAGCGTTTGTGGTTGTCAGAGGTGTAACCAGCTGTTTTTCTCCTCTGCAGATCTCACATCCCTGCTTACCAGCGGGCGGCCAGCGGGAGTGCACCTCCGAGGCCTGCAGCCCTCCGCCGGCCAGTTCTTTGCATCTCTAGATCCCATTAACGAGGCATCTGCCATCCTTAGCCCCTTAAGCTCCAACCCCAGAAGTTCAGTTCAACATCAATTCCAAGACACGTTTCCAGGTAGGGGAAAGCTTGCCTGGTTCTTCCTGGGGCAGGTCTGGTCCCTTAGAAGGCCCAGGCGGTCAGTGGCCACCGCAGTGTGGCAATCCCATACTTGGGGCGGGAAATTAGGGAACTCAAGGAGAGAAATGGAAAGATTTTCTGCCAGACTACTGAAGAGAGGATCCCGAGGAGTCGAGATAGTGTGGGTATGTGTTTCAGAAACATTGATTGGGAGAGTTTGCGTATGAGTAGCATTGATTGGGAAAGTTTGTGTATGAATAGCATTAATTGGGGAGGCACACTGGTTGGCCATAGGCTTTTCGCTCAGAGAGGGTGGTGTGTACACACACACACACACAGAGAATTATAGGGCTGTCATTGGTACATCATTCAGACCCTGGGGACAGCATTACCCTATGTTGTTAGCATGGCTTTTTATCTAGCATTCCGTTTATGAATTTCTCCGGAAATAAATCCACGAGCTGAGTCTTTTACATACCTACTGGCTTTTGAAAGCCTTGGGATTATGTTCTCAAAGCTGTAAAACTTTCTTCAACGTGGCCTTGTGTATGTGTCTCTCTCTCCCACTGGCGGCGGGCAGGTCCCTATGCGGTGCTTACCAAGGACACCATGCCACAGACATATAAGAGGAAACGATCGTGGTCCCGAGCTGTCTTTTCCAACTTACAGAGGAAAGGCCTGGAGAAAAGGTTTGAGATCCAGAAATACGTGACCAAGCCGGACCGAAAGCAGCTGGCGGCCATGCTGGGCCTCACCGACGCCCAGGTAAACTGCTCATTAGTGCCCAGTGGGAGCCCTGCAGGCCTTTGCCAGGACAGACTCCTGTAAGGTCTTGAATATCTCCTGGCTGAAGTAGAGGAGGAGGGGTGGGAGAGACAGCCAGAGCGACAGAGAAAATGGTCCATTCCTGAAGATGTCAACAAGCACTACATGTTTATTTTGGCCAGCAGGCCGGAGAGAACAGCCGAGAAAGCAAACAGACAATTATATACTCAAGTGCAGCACAGTTCGCAGCAGGAGGCAGTTTATTTCAGAAGAGATAAAACCCAAAGTCAAGAGATTGTTGTGGGTGTTTTTTTTTTTTTTTTTTTAAACTCCTCCATCCCTCCTCCCTTCTGTGCTGCTGGATTGTGAAACCTCCCTATCGTGGGGAAGTGAAAATATCATTTCAAACGGAATCACTTAGCTCCAGTTAGGGTCTGGAGCTGCCCCCGCCCTACGTTCTAACGGCTTGGGCTCTGAAGAACATCTCCGTAGGGAACGGAGTTGAGCGAAAGAAAGAAAATTCTTCTTATAGACTCCAAGAGCATTTTCACCTTCTGTCCACTCGATCTTTTTTCAGACCCTAGGGGATCTCTTGTGCCCAGATCCATTTGTTTCTTTTTTTAAATCTCAGAACTAGGATTTTCCCCCTCCCTCCTCTCTCTTTCTCTCCTTTCTGAGTCGTGGCTACCACAGAATCATCTCATTCTATCCCCCCCTCTTGGCGTTGATTTAAGAACCTCAGTCCTGACTGTTCTCAGCAGAAGCTGAAGCAAGCGATTCTCCCTTAGCCCCTGTAGTTCTGTCTCCGCATCTCTGTTCTCTGTTACCCAGCCTGCTTCCTCACACACTGGAGAGTCTGTCGCTTTCTACCAGCTGTGGATGTTATTTTTAAAAGGGAGGCTGGAACTTGTGTGAACGCGTCGGGTTCCCCAGGGGACCCTACATATTTATATAGATTTTCTGTGCCATCTCTATTCTCTGCTTCCACTTTGAGCCCCCAGGAGAATTAGCTGATCCCTTACCGGGCAAGGTCCCCATCAACCCTTGAATAAAAATATGCTAAGGAAATGCTTTTACTAAATGTTCTTTTACCCAAGGGTACCCCCGGCTGTACTGTGATGAACTCTTTGAAACCTTTTTTCTTTTTCTTCTTGAATGCTCTGGTGTCACACACAGCAGTCCTAGCATATGTACAGGAGGGAGAGGCAGGAGAATCTTAAGTTCAAAGGCCGGCCTAGGTTACAAAGAAACTCTGTTAAGATAACAATAGCAACAAGGCAAGAACAAAGAAAGACAGGAAGGAAAGAAGGAAGACAAAAGAAAGAAGGACAGAAAGAATGGAAGCAAGGAAGCAAAGACAGAAGAGAAAGTAAAAGAAAGAGAAAGAAAGATAGCGATACATTGGTTTGCTTTGGGTAGTGTCTTCAGGACAGAGGCTGACAAAGAGCCGGGATTCACCACCGCACAGCTCACCAAGCCTTGAAGTTGTGTGCACAATCTTGGCTGTATCCATATTTTTCTGAGTCAGGTGTTCTTAAGTGTTATTAGATACCTGTGCCCCTGACTCAGGAGACTAAGAGGAAGGGATTTAGAGAAGAGTTTGGTAGGCCCGGGTGAACACAGGCATTTGAGTTTCCAGCCCACATCCAGGTGGTTGGAGACCCCGGCTCAGTGGGGCGCATTTAGAGACTTGGGTTTTGGTGGGCCGGGCCTGGCTTCGCCCCTGGGTTACTTCTCGAAGCTGTGGGCCAAATAGGACGTGAGGGGCTTCTGGCGGATGGAGTGCAGGACAGTGCGAGGGCCCGAGCGCGCTGCCCACCTGGGTTTTCCGTGTTGGCCGCACGCACAGGTGAAGGTGTGGTTCCAGAATCGGAGGATGAAGTGGCGACACTCCAAGGAGGCGCAGGCGCAGAAGGACAAGGACAAGGACGCCGGCGAGAAGCCCCCGGGCGGAACCGCGGCTGAAGGCGGGCGCGAGGAGCGCAGTCCCAGCCGGTCGGAGGAGGCCGAGAGCGAGAGCAGCGACTCCGAGTCTCTGGACATGGCCCCCAGCGACACCGAGAGAACTGACGGGGCTGAGCCGGCTCTGCACCAAGCCACGGTGATCAAGGCTTCGGCGGCCGGCGGCCTCATCGCGGCCAGCGGCGCGGGCAGTTTCATCTTCAGCAGCAGCGGCGCGGGCAGTGGCGCCTCCGAACTGCACCCCGCACCCCAGGCCGCAGTCACCAGCCCTCCCCAAAGCCCCGAGTCCGCCCAAGGCCCTCTCGGAGGTTTATAGACTGGATCGAGGGGATCGACGGCCCCGGGTGCACGTTCTCTGCCCCCACCGCGCCGGCTGGATTTTACGCCGCACTTTTTATGTCAGTGGTTTGGGGACCGTAGGGGACAATCTCCTCGGGCCCCACAGCTGGCTTCTTGCTGCCGGAGCAGAGCAGAGGACAATTTCAGGGTCCTCCGCAAAGGCTCCCGTTCTGGGGGAACTGTTCTCCGGACAGAAGGTACACTAGCAGCTTACACCGGGCGGTATTTGATGGAACCTCTGGGCGCTGGGCAGGGTTCACGACCTAGAGACGTACTGCATTTACGAAGACAGACTTGTAAATAAAATGTTTACTACGATTTGTAAAAGGCTGCCTAGCTTGCTGGACCTTAGCCGCCCCCCCCCCCTTACAAGTGGTAATAGTTGGGAGTGGGGGATCAAGTTCAGCACTACCTTGCTGTGGAGACGCCTCCCCCCGTTGAGTACCCATCCCTGAGCCCAGAGAGCCACAGTGGCCATCTACCCACTCTGAATCCTGGTTCTAGGCCTTGGCGAGCGGCAGACTACCTTGGGCCTGCGATTCAGCCGATGGTGTCCCAAGGCAGAGACTGGATAAGAAGAGTGTTTGGTGGTTCCAGAAAGCACCAAATTGGAGGGGAGACTGGGATGGTGCCTGGTGGATCATCTATCCAGCTGCCCCTGGGCACATCAGCTCTGGTTCAGGGTTGTGGTAGGGGCACCGAGTAGGTCTCCAGGGTATCTCTGAGAAAAAAGGTTACAGTAATTAGTATCTGGTGGCCAGGTTTTCAGAATGCCAGGGCTTGAAACATTGCACCCGACGAGGGGGCTTCTTGAACAGTTAAGCAAAGACTGAGCCCCAATCTGAGGTCATCCTCCTGCTGCACCTCCCCTCTCATACACCTCTCCCCTCTACCCACATCAAATCTTTCAATTCTTCCATTGGGAATGCCCAGATGAGGCCCCTCCCCACATCCTCCCATTCCCAGAGAGCAGGGAGTTCGGAGGTCACTTTCCACTCCCTGGTAGCTGGGTGCCTTGCAGTCTCTACCAGGGGGGAATCCTTAAAAGCTTTTACTTTCTTCTACCTTTTTTTTTTTTTAAATGGATAGGTGTGTTCCTTTCACCTTTCCTCAACATTGTGAGAAATGCTAAACACGCTATGGGAGAAATTTTGAAAGAACAAAAAACTGACATCCTTCCCTCCCTCCCCCCAGTTTTTGGTACAAAGTAGTGGTGGGGCATAAGGCCTCTTCCAAACACAGCAGTGGAAGCCTGGAATGGTTTCTGCATGCAAGGGGCTGCAGAGAAAAACAGATCCTCACACAGAGGCTGCACTCCAGCCCATGCTGTGCTAGAAGGTTCTGGGCTGCTCCCGAGTCTTCTTGCCTCCTTCCTTGCTTTGACTCATTTTTTGGAGTTCCTGTCTGCTTTGCCTCCTGACCTACAGTTTCGGGCCGGAGTACAGGTTAAGGATTAAGCTCTGTCTTCCAATGTTGAAGACTCAGAACCAGTGAACTCAGGGACCCTAAAGATTTGACAGTCTTCCCCCCTTTCCTCATCCAACCTGGCAAAATCTTTCCCCAAAGGAGCTGAACCCCTCTTAGAAAGAGGACAGCGTAAACATGGAACACAGAGTCTGGGATTGCCTGAGCAGGAAAGAGTAAAGCAAGGCAGAGCCACAGGAGACCAGAACCCAAATGGAAATACGAAGTCGCTATTATGCCCAATGGATCCACAAGAGTTTGGGGGGCACAGGAGGCCTTCCCAACAGCCGTGGGCTCCACCCAGGGCTGGGGTTGCTCCAAAACTGCGGGATTCTCTCTGGTCCTCGGTTTTACTCCCATCCTGGAAATTTCTTTCCTTTAACTCCGCAAATATTGAAAAACCTGGAGTTTGATCAGTGCAAGAACATTGTATTATGAACCCAGAGGGAAGGTGAGGATCAGAGAGTCTGAGCAGAGATGGTGTGTGTGTGTGTGTGTGTGTGTGTGTGTGTGTGTGTGTGTGTGTGTGTGTATTCCACTGCTCAGAGCAAGCAGCCAGCACACGGCGTCTGGCATTCACAGTGCTCCACTAGAACATTTCTTCTGTATTTTCCGGGATTTAGAAATTGAAGGAAACCATTATTCAGGATGTATGCATGTTCATGCGCGTGCATGCGCGCATGTGTGTGTGTTGTGTGCAATGGTGTAGCTTCTGGTAGAATATCTGCCTGCTTTTGAGTGAGGTTTGGTAAGACCAGAGGGTGTGTGTGTGTGTGGTGGAGGGGAGAATTGGGGAGGAAATAAATCAGGCGACTGGAACCTTCT
Source organism: Typhlomys cinereus (assembly GCA_023101885.1). Classification (NCBI taxonomy): domain Eukaryota; kingdom Metazoa; phylum Chordata; class Mammalia; order Rodentia; family Platacanthomyidae; genus Typhlomys; species Typhlomys cinereus. Next base: position 3,122,773 of record JALPQD010000093.1, on the reverse strand, counting down.
TTAAGTTTGCAGGAGGCGCCCTCGTCTCTGCCACCCTCACCCCTATTTATCTCAAGAAACTCTTGTAGAGTTCCCCCACCCCACCCCGGGGAAACGGAGCTGTCCTACGTTTGCAAGAGAAGTGTGCAATCGTAAATCCGGTGAATGCTTTATTCGCAAGAAGGGGAGCGGCGGAGAAAAGGCTTCTACTCTGGCTGGGAGGCGGCTGGAAAGGTTACGCATCGCTCGGGTGGAAGCTGCTGCGGGGCCGAGCTTGGCTACCGGCTGCTTCCAGGCGGTCCTGGATCCTAGTTTGGGGAGCTGAAGCCCGACGGCTCTGAGACACCGGGAGCGCAGGAGGTCTGCATACAGCGCAGCGGGAGCTGATGGGAGCCTGGGGAAGATGGGTGCGCGTGGAGCCGGGGCGCAGCGCTAAGCCGAGGCCCGAGTCCCTGTCCTGGGCGTGTGGGTCTCCGATCGATCGATGGAGCCTCCAGGCAGGGAAACACTGTTCAGAACCAGACTGGGTTTTCCCGGCCCCTCGCTGAAGTCCCCGCAGAGCTCAGTGCCGGGCCAAAGAGGATCACCGCGAGGCCACGTCGCTGGGCGCAGGAGGTAGGGGATCTAAATTACAGCTCCCAGCCCTGCGTTCACCACACACACACACACACACACACACACACACACACACACACACACACACCACACAAACACAGAAACTCAGGCTCATATAGAAATGCAGAGAACGGGCACACCACTGTTCATTTTAACACGTTGTGGAAACACATCCACCCCCACACCCCCCCACACCCTCCACGCATCGTGTTCTATTTTTCTCTGCAAAGTAACACAGTGAGCTTCAACATCACCTTCTTCTGGCTGCGTGGGTGGGACGTTTGTCTCCACAGAATTTGGCTGGTGCCACATTCCACAGTGGAAACCACCAAGACCCAGACAGTCTTCCTCTGCTCTGCTCGCCTCTGCTGAGAGAGGGCAGGATCTGGCTCCCGCCTTCCCACTGAGGCCAAAGCCTTCAGGCCTTGAGCCACACCAAGACCAGATCTTGCTTCCAAAGGCGACTCTGGCAGACAGACGGACAGAGCAGCCGAGATTGCCCTTGGTCTTCCCACCCCTCACCCTCTTCAAAGACTGGTGAGACTCCAGCTTCCATAAATCCCTCTAATCCCCTCCAAACCTTAGAGAGGACCCGAAAGAAAACACAGAAGAGCTGGGACCTTTCCTCTGTGGTGTCTGCGAGACTCTGGAAGGGATAGAGATGCCATGGGACAGGATGCATGCAAGACCAGTCCCCGCGATAAACGACCAGAGGGTGGAGGACCCCGAGACTGAGCCCGTTCCTGGGGGAACGTTCACCGTTGCCTACTGCAGCTGGGATTCTAGGTGCCCCGTAACACGTGGGCCCTCAGCAGGGAAATTTCCGCAGGTGCTTTAGACTTGAATTTTTCTTTACAGAGCTTTACCCACTGCAGGGATATGACTTCCCTCTCTCCAGGCCATGCCATCTCTAAGTAGACTCATAGCAACCACAAAAGATGAAGAAAGGCCAGCGAGTCAGGGGGACGTGCTCTCCTTCCATTTGTGGGCATTGAGGTTCTTCTCCAGCTCTTTTTCTTTTAGAGGGAAAACAGATGGAGGTACTTCGAGCTCAGTCCTTCTCACACCTCGGGGTGATGCCCCATTGGAGATGGCTAGAAGGACCCTAGACAAGGAGGCGCTTCCTTCCCTCATCCTGGGCTGGTGAGGAGGTGAGGGTGGGGGAGGGATACACCACCCACTCCATGGTATTCCTGAAGAAACAGAGTGTTCAGTTCTGAGTTTAACTGTTAATGTCAGGCAGGAGTAGTGAAGAGGGCGTATAAAAGCATGTATCTGATAGACCTTTGTTCCAGGGTCCCTTTTCAAATCATGGAGGGATTTAAGGTCCCCTGAGACAAGAGACAAGTAGGAGTTCTTCCGCAAGGCCTCACTATGGCTGCTCTTGGGGAGTCTTAGAATGCAGAGTGGGATGCACTGCATGAGATTCTAGCCGGGTTCTCGGGTTCTCGTAGAGATACAGGGTCCCCTGGCACCCCTACCCTTTGCCTACCAGCAGTTCAGGCTGCTGTCCTTGGATCCTTTTGTCGCCCCACCCTCCACCATCTTAAAAAAAAAAAGGAAGGAGAGATATTTCCGCAGGGGTCGCTACTTCTGGCTCCTGGTTTTTTTTATTATTATTATTATTTATTCAACTGTGCGCATGTGTGTGTGTGTGTGTGCGCGCGTGTGTGTGTGTGCGCGTGTGTGTGTGTGCGCGTGTGTGTGTGTGCATGTGTAGAACCATGGACGAACTCGCGAACCACCATGGACGCCTCCACCCCCCACCCCCCACCCCCCCACCCCCCACCCCCCCGCTTCCGCCTGGCGTCTATATGTGGGATCTGGGATCCGAACTCAGGACCTTCTGCCTGCAAGGCGGAGGCTTAACCCCTGAGCCACCTCTCCAGCCCCCTGGCTCCTGGTTTTAAGGAGAGCTGCTGAATCTCTGAGTCCTGAGGGCACTTGCTGGCTGTGTCTGAAGAGTGAAGCAGCAGAGGAGTGGAGGCAGCATCTCCTGAAGCATGCTGGGACATGAGTCTTCCTTCTGACAGGTCTGACCAATCAGAGTGCCACCCGGATGACTCAATGGGATTTTGCAAAGAAGTATAAGAGACTCTGTTTTCTCCCACCTGCTTCTCTTCCCCTGGGGAGAGGGGGCATAGAGACGTCACTCTAGAGGTGCCAAGTTTGAGCCTCTGCTCTTTGGCAATCTATCTTTCAACTTGAGCCCCAATAGCAAATTTAGCTTGCCCACAAATGGCTCCCCTGTTCTGGAAGGCACGTCAACCACCTTGGCTTTGCAGATTCTGTTAGTTTCTCTGCTCCTTGGGATTCGGGGCAGGAGGCAAAGCTAGAGGCATGACAGTGTTTGGGGGTACCTCTGCATTGGTCTTTCTCCCTAGCCCCAGTCTTAACCCCATGAGTGACAGATAATAAGTTTCCCTCTTGCACGTAGCCCTGAGATCCTGACAGAGAACCCAGAGGGCAAAGCTGGGGGATTTCAGGGGCAGTGTGACCTGATGATATTCAGAGTTAGGGGTCACCCTAGTGATCAGTCTGATTTTGTACCTGGTGGGAGGTCGGTGAGTTCCTGGTAGCTCACCCAAGATAAGAGGATTTTAAGTGGCACCAGAGGTGAGTATGCGTGCATTTGTTCACTGGTTCGATAGTTAGCACAAGTGATCTTAGGCTTCAATTTTCGTTCAGCTTAAGTTTTTTCAACTGTATGTACAGCAGTATATACTTAAAGTTTCCAAACTCATCAAGTCCTGTGAAGATTAATTACATTAGACAATCTAAGAAGGGCTGGAAGTATAGTTTATGGATAGAACCTCGCGCAAAACAAAACAAAACAAAACTCGAAAAGAGAAATGTGTCTGTATACAGTAGCTGGGCATGATGTGTCACTTCATTCATTAATTCATTCATTCATTCATTCATTCATTCTTGTGACAGCATTTACTGATATTTTTGTTAGTGTCCACATGGCAAAAAAAAGGAAAGGAAGGCAAGATAATTTTTGTTTTCTGGAAAGAAAATCCTCAGACTGGAGGTATGGTTGAGTGGGGACAGTACTCATCTAGTATGTGTGAAGCTCTTGGGTTTGATTTAGCATAGAAACCGGGCATGTTGGTGCCATCCTGGGACTTAGGAGGTAAAAGAGGAAGGACCAGAGGCTACAAAATGAATAGTAAGAGGAACCTGGGATATGTGAGACCCTAACCTCAAAAAAAAAAAAAAAAAAAAAAAAAAAAAAAAAAAAAAAAAGAAAAGAGACAGAAGTGTGTGAACACAATGTCACTTTGCCCAGCGTCCCTAAGAATTCTCTAAGCAGAAAAGCAGAGGCTTTGGCTGCAAGCACCGCAGTCACCTGGTGTTTCCACTGACACTTCTCTCGTGGCTTTGGAACCTACGCGGTACCCAGTGCACACAGCAGCATCGCCTACAACCACAGTAGGGGTGCGACAGAGAGTTATCCCGGGGAATCTGAAGGGCGAGAAGGTTTTCTGACATTTAGGATTTGAGGGAGGCTGAAGCAATATCGGAATCCCAAGAGAGAAAGGCATGTGCCCGCTGTTGAAAATATGTCAGGACAAATGGCGCGTGGAGAGTTTTAAGTTCTTAACTAACAGCAACGAGGGAGGGAAGGTCAACACGGAAACAGGAAATTAATGATCTTTTAAAGGCCAAAGCATTCTCTTCTTCCTCCTCCCCTCCCCTTCCTCCTCTTGTTCTTTTTCTCCTCCCAGTCTTCTTCCTCTTCCTCCTCCTCCCGCCTTTGGGCTGAAATTGGAATTAAGAGCCTCTTGCTGGTTTGGCAAAGCACTCTACCACAAAGCTACACCCCATCTTTCCTTCCCTCAGCTTATTAAAGGGAAGGCTCGGTCTTTTACTTAGTGGTAGGAAAGACTCTAGCACTCAGGGAGAAGTCGAATAATATCGAAGGTCAGTCCCCCAAGGCCCCCTCCTTGCAGTCATTTAAGTAGCAACAAAACTCCAAAGCCTTTGGAAGGGCAGTGCCCAGCAGGTGACCAGAGAGGGCCTGAAGACCCCCAAAGCTAATCGTTTAGTCCCCATACCTAAAGGCCTCGGTTGTTGGGAAGACTTTCAAAATCAACCTCAACACCCACTGGCCTCCTGGCAGAAATTTCCGTGGCTGGGGATGTACCTCAGTCCGAAGAGCGAGCGCTCACCCAGCATGCTCGAAACCTTGGCTTGGATCGGAGGATGGTGGCGCATGCCAGGGATCCTGGCACTTAGGAGGGGGAGGCAGGGGAATCGGAAGCTTGTCAGCTCTCCCCACAGGATGAATCCCAAGTCGGGCTGGGCTCTGTGAGACACGGCTCAGATAAAAGAAGGGAAGGGAAAGGAAAGAAAGGGAAGGGAAGGGAAGGGAAGGGAAGGGAAGGGAAGGGAAGGGAAGGGAAGGGAAGGGAAGGGAAGGGAAGGGAAGGGAAGGGAAGGGAAGGGAAGGGAAGGGAAAAGGGAAAGGGGAAGGGAAAGGAGAAGGGAAGGGAGAAGAGAAGGGAGAAGGGAAGGGAGAAGAGAAGGGGGAAGGGAAGGGAAGAGAGGGGAAAGGAAGGGAGGAAAGGGAAGGGGAAAGGGAAGGGGAAAGGGAAGGGGAAAGGGAAGGGAAGGGAAGGGAGGGGAAAGGGAAGGGAAGGGAACAGCCTTCTTGACTTGCAAGTGTCAGCCTTGCTGGTTTGACAGGACTGTTTATTTTTGTTTCTAGGAACTGGGCAGAAGAGTACCCAGCAAAGGGAAGAAGGACCAAACGAAATAACTAACAGGGCTGGGGGAGAGAGGATGCTCTGGCAATCCCTGTTTGAAGGTGCCTGCCGATTTCTGGATTTCAAGGAATGCAGGCTAGTGGTGGGCTGCTTGCTATCTCCAAAGGGTGGGCTCCAGGCTCCCAGCAGGCAGGGTCTCCTGACCTAGGACAGACCTGATGCTGGGTCTTTCTTCCTCTCCATCAAGTTTTTTTTTTTTTTTTTTTTTTTTTTTGCGTTGCTTAGTTCACCACTGTTTGTTTGGGGATGCTTGATCCTCTGCACTCTTGAGTTCCCAGCTCTCCCGACAAACATCGGCTTGGTCCTTGGCCTCCAGGTACCTGCATAATCATCACATCAGCACTAGTGGGAAGTTCCTCTTTTTGGGACCTGCTAGGCTACTCTCAACAATTCAAATCACTCCCCTTTGCCTCCCCTCAAGCCACTTCAGTCAAGCTCAGCATCTTTCTCCTTCTCCTGCAGGACGTGTTCTGAATTCTCTCGTAAGCCCTGATTGCCTTTTGAGGACTGAAAAATAATTAGCACGAGCACCAAAGGAAGTTGACCAGCAAAAGACTCCTTTCACGTGCGTGCATGACCTTAAGCTCAAAGGCAGCAGCTGCAGCTTACGGTCGGTCGCCTGGCTTGCTCCCTTTCCTTCACTTTCCTTTGTCCAGATTTTCATGCCCCATCTCTCCTCTGTTTGTCCTCTCTACCCACGTTCCCTGCTTCCACTCAGGATTTAGAGGATCTCCCCCCCCCTTCTGGAATGACTGCAGAGGAGATGCACAACCTAAACAATGCATGCTCCAGAGAGCTACGGCCGAAAGGGGAAGGTCAACGGTATCTGGTACAACCTGGAAATTGTATTAAAGTGCAATAGGTCTGCATAATTAGGAAAGAATGGAGCTCCCCTCCTCCCCACACCCCTCACCAGCCTCTCCAGGGGCACTTTTCACGGCCACCGGCGGCGCCAGTATCATTTGTAAACAACCTACTAAGGAGCCCAAGTGTGTCGCTCCATTGCTGCCTCTGCTTGCGGGACCCTCTGGGTTAGAAGGGATAGATCTTTTGGATGTGCACAAATATTTTATTGTCTTTATTTATGAGAGAGGAGAGAGAAGGGAGAGAGGAGAGAGAGAGAGAGAGAGAGATAGAGATAGAGATAGATAGATAGAGAGAGAGAGAGAGAGAGAGAGAGAGAGAGAGAGAGATATTAGCATGCACTCTAGTGAGTGGTGTTCGTAGAGGTCCTGGGACAACTTTCTTGAAAGCGCGCTCTCTCCACTGCTTCTGGGGATTGAACTCAGGTGTGTAAGGTTTGTGAGCAGGTGCCTTAACCCGGAAGCCATCTCACTGGCCCCAATCAGTTTAGCCATTGGAACCCCCCCTTGCTTTTTCCCTTGCAAAATGAATGTTGAGAGAGGGAGATCTTGCTCCTCCCAGCCACGCTCCTCCCTTACTCCTCCCTCCCTCTCCATTCTGGCGGCTTCTCTCAGCAACCCGGGGACGCGCCCCTTCCAGACAGAAGAGGGATCCCCTCTGGGAGCCAAGCAGAGTGGATAGCAGACGTAACTCTAGGAAATGGAAGGTGCCTAGCGTAAGGATTGTTATTAATTAGTCATCAGCATGACCAACACTGTTTCATCGGAAATGTGTGAAGGATAAAGTCAGTTGTGGGTGGTAGCTCTAACTTCTACAGCAGACAGTAACAAGACCAGAGCATTCCTTTTCCAATCTCCGTGGTTTTTTTTTTCTGATATCCCAACCAATCGGCTTTGATGACTTGCTCTTCAGTAAGAAAAGAGAATTTTCTCTCTCTCCCACAATCTATTTGTTGAATATACTTTGAGAAAAGAGAAGGGGAGAGAGAGGAAGAGAGAGAGAGAGAGAGAGAGAGAGAGAGAGAGAGAGAGAGAGAGAGAGAGAGCGAGCAGGCATTTGTGAGCGGAGGAGCAATTGTGGAGGTCAGGCAACTTTTGGAAGTCGGTTCTTTCCTTCCTGTGACTCCATCTCTGATGGGGCAGATTTACTTTCTGAGCCATCTCTCCGGGGGCCCAGCTCGCTCTCTTTTTAAAAACCAAATTTTTCTGATCGTGGATCCAGACATCTAGCTTATAAATACAGGCGGAGACTGAAAGTTACCATAGAAACTTTCATTTTTTTCTTTTTGGTGGCCGAGCCGGAGTTGGACCCTACTTAGGCTCTTGAGCGAGTTCTGAATCAGTCTCCAACCCCCGCGGCTGGATAAATCTTTCATAAAAGAAGGGATTTCGGTCCCCGGTAGGAACGTGCGCTGCTAGTGCGCCCTGGGCTTCTAGACCTCAGGTTACAGAGTGGACGCAGGGCTTAAACACCCCGAGGGTCGATCCGCCCTCCTCCGCACCCCTTCTCCTTCCCCTCAAGTGGTCTCCTCTCTCCCTCTGCCCCACTCTCCCCATCAGCGCGCGCGGGACGCTTCCCGCAGGCGACGTCCTGAGTTCTAAAGCGACCCTCGCTCTTGCAGCGCGGTGACGCCGTGCGGTCCCTGCGTCGGGAGAACCGGGGCGACCCGGGCGGGGAGGCGGCTGCAGGCCTCGCGGGGCGGGCCCGGGTAATTTACGGCGTGTGTACACGTTCTGGCTCCAGCGGCCCGAGCCCTCGAGAGCCGAGGCTCTGCGAGACCCCGGGCGGCGAGCGGGGGCCGCAAGCGTCGCGGCCACGTCCACTGCCCACGCGTGTCCCGCGCGGGGGGCGCCACCGTCCCCCGCAGCGCACAGTAGGGAGGGAAGGAGCCCGCGCGCGGGACTCACGGTGGATGCTGCGCTGTCACCGCGGGACAAGGCCAGCAAGCCCGATCGGTAGCCGGGGTCGTGCCTTCCTCCGGAGGTCTGTACCCGCCGGGGTGGCGCGCCAAGTGGTTTCAAAAGATGGAATTCCAGCCCCACGACCAAAGTGAGGACAATCACCAGCCCCCCCCTCCCCAAAGTCAGGACCCTGTGTTTCCTACCAATGTCCCAAGAGGTCTAGGAGATATAAATTCCAGCGTCTGCCTTTGCTGGGACCGGATTCGATTCCGGTTCGTTGAGTCAGTAAAAGAATCCTGCAAACAATACAGAACCCGAGAACCCCGTGGGCCTGAGGCGACAGAGATGCCAGGAGATGGCCCAGGACTCGGCCTGGGACAGAAGGCCCACCGTGGCTGGCATTTCACTGGGCCCCGCTGGCGCCAGAAGTCCACCCAGTGTGCGTCTCCCTGCCAGACCACGTCTGAGTGCAGGAGCGATGGGCCCTTGATTTACATTGTCACCAACATGGTGCCGACAGAGTGATCGGAGTGATCGAGTCTTCAGTTTGGAGTCACAATTTGCTGCGCGCCTAAGTGCTACCGCGACGATCGAAATGGTTTCTGTGTATCGTTCCATTTGCTTTTTAATCTATCCCAGTTACATTTTTACTTTTGGTATTTAACGAATAAGTAAATTACGCCAAGACAGTTACACCAACCGCTCAGTGATGCAACTCAGGTAGTGGCATTGGGACTAAATCACGCTTCCCTCTGTTCTCAGCTTAGGGTATCGAAGTCTTCTTTAATACTAACGAAACAAACCTTCTCACCAGTCTTACTAAGAACCTCGCAGGCCCCGGCGGCTGAGTGATGTGGAAAGTCTGGTCACTTTAGTCTTGGACACTACACACCTGTGCTCCCGGGCTCTGGCGCTTGGTGCAGGACTTGGACTTGAAAGTGTGGTCTAACCTGGTGGCCCTGAGAGTTAATCCAGAGTCAGTTTACCAACCCCACCTCCCATGCTAATTCTTTCGATTTACAAATGGGACCTGAGCTCTGAGCCCGTGTGTGTTTGTGTTTGTGTGTGTGTGTGTGTGTGTGTGTGTGTGTGTGTGTGTGTGAGAGAGAGAGAGAGAGAGAGAGAGAGAGAGAGGAGAGAGAGAGAGAGAGAGAGACTGCAGTTTGGCCCTTCCCTGATGAAATCTATCTTTTTTCTTTTTCTTTAACAGGGTCTTCTGCAGCCCAGGCTAGCCTCCTCTGAACTCTTGTTTTCCTGCGTCTACCTTTCCGAGTCTGGCAAGACAGGCGTGGGCTACAATCCTGGCTTATGTGGTAATTCCACCCAGGACTTCATGTATTTTAGACAAGCACTCTACCACGCTCTTCTTAGCCCCAGCACACCGTGTGACTGTTCTCTTAAAAAATTTACTTATGAAAGAGAGAGAGAGAAAGAGAGAGAGAGAGAGAGAGAGAACGCGTGCGTCATGGAGGTCCCAGGATAACTTTTGGAAATCCCTTCTCTTCCGGTTCTAGCTCAGGTTGTCATGTTTGGGCACAGGTGCCTTTGCCTTGTGAGCCATCTCTTTGACTGTAATTATTTTCAGCGCTGCCTTTACTCTGTGCTCAGGAGGCAGGAGTTTTTGTAATCCTAGTTGCAGACTTGTGTTGATTTTTCCTGGAATGCCATTGAGATGCGGCTTAAGAAGTTGGTGATTTATTCAAAGCAGGCACAAAAGCTACAAAAAGGGCTCAAGAAGAGTGGGAAAAGGGGGCCGGGAAGGAAACATAGGAGGGGAGAAGACACTAAGTGGAATTTTTTAGTTTAGTTTTTTTTTCTTACTTTTTTTCAACCAGTGGGTGGAGCTGACACAACAGTTTCCCTGGGCCATAAATTAAGAGATTTATCCCCTAATCAGGGAAAGGCCATTAAAATATTCTTGGCTCCATCTGTGAGAAAATAATTTCTTTGATTGAGTTGCCCCCAAAGACTGCAAAGTCCTCTCTCCGCGGCTGTGGCTGGCCTCTGCTTTCCTGTTGGCGGGAAGAAAGGAAGCAAGAGGGGGTTCCCGGGAGCCCAAATCTCAGCTCGAATTTTTTCCCCCCTTTGCACATATATTCTTGGTTTGGTTCGTTGGTTTGGCCCAGGAGACTTGGAAATTCAGGGGGAAGAGACTCCTGCGAGCCAGGCTTTTTTCCTGCTATCCTTCCCGGGGGTCCACTTCGGGTATCCACAGTGACATACCAGCGTTGTGTGTTGTGATCTGAAGCTGAAAACACACACACACACACACACACACACACACACACACACACACACACACCCTGGAAGTAAGCAGTCCTAAGCAGGGTGGATATCAAAAACCCAGATCTTTCCTCAGAGCTTGAAGCAGAAGACATGAACTTTGTCAGCCCTCTAAGACTCAAAGCGTGGTCCTGGATCTCATAAGGGTTCTTACCAAGGGTCCCTGAAGTTGAAACTATTTTCACAATTAAAGATTATTGCCTCTTCCACAAGTGCACAACGGAGTCTCCCAAGAGCCACCTTGCATGTGGTGGCGTCAGACCCTGACGGCTTTTGGAATGTGTGTGCATTTAGAATGTTTTGCAAAAGTTTCAGCTTTATATGTTCTGATAACGACATGCTTTTCAAAAATATATATTTCAGGCCGTCAAGATAGCTTAGCAGGTAACATACCTGCTCAACAATCTAGCAACCTGAGTTTGGTTTCCTGAAGCTGACGTGGTGGAAGAAGAGAACTGATTGCCAGAAGTTATTCTCTGACTCCAACTACGTGTGATGGCTTGCATCCTCCACACCCCTGACAACGTTGTTGGGTTATACCTCTTACTGTGTTGCATATTCACATTTATGTCATTGACATGAAACAGAATGAAAAATAAGTTTCCCCAACCACAAGGCCACATTTCAATGGTTCCACAGGCTGCTACTGGCTGTCACAGTGCACCATGGGGACACATCTGGGGACATCACTCTTCAGAGCTAATGCGCACAGTGACTAAGAACAGATAAAATCCTCCAACGAGGTGCATGCTGGGAGCCACATTCCTAAATCCCAGCAGAGGTAGAAGGACCAGGAGTTTGAGCTCTCTGTCAGCTTGGGCTCCCAAAGACTCTTTTAAATAAATAAACTAGCCATCACTGACAAGAAGAACAACTTGGATACCTTTTGACATCCTCAGTCTTTTTTTGAGTTATATGGAAAGTCTAATGTCACTGGCTTGAGTTTTTTTTTTTCCAATGTATACACACACACACACACGTGTGTGTGTGTGTGTGTGTGTGTGTGTGTGTGTGTATCAGAGGGCACTTGATTACCAGTGGAAGCCCAAGCAATCCTGGATTGCTCTACCTCCTCTTTGCTTTGCTTTCCCGGGTCCTACCTTCCAGGGCCTGAATTTTAGGCCGCCATCATTTC